>JAPMOR010102472.1:0-11990 GCA_026543865.1 Argiope aurantia | reverse complement strand
TTTTTAAACTCACAGGCCAGTATAAAAGAAGAAGAATTACCAGAAGAATCTGTACCTGAGAACAATTCTGTTCCTGAGGATCCCCCAAAAGATGCAATTAATTTTTTAGAAAATACCAGAGCCACTGACCCTTGCCAGGCAACATTTACAGAGTTAAAGATGCCTGTAAGTGAAAATGATGTAGCTGCAGCATCATCAACTGTTGCAAGTTTGAAATTTTTTTTAGGTAAGATAAATTTTATGTTCCATTTTTCCTGTGAACTGATTTTTGTTATGGCATTTTTAGTGACCAAATTTAGTATAATTTGACAGCCATAATAAATTATCCTTTTATACAAAGAATGCATGATTTTTGAATTGCAAGCAGCAGAATATTCCTTTAAAAAGCAAGTTTATACTGAATGTAATAAATTATTATATGTATCTTATGTTCTTAATTAATTTTAATTTATTATTATTGTTAAAAAAAGGGTGTGTTTTTTTCTGTTTCAAAATAATTTTATTAAAAAATATTTCTAAAATGCGATATACCATCTATACTAATTAAATTTGACAAATGCTTTAAAAGGTGGGATTTAATAGTTTGAAATTCTGAAATCTGACCAAAATATAAGTATTAAGATCTATACTCTGTTATGATAAAAGAATAAGGATTTTGTTGAATTATTAAATTATCTTATGTACATTTATATATTTTTTAGTTAAAATCAATTGCCTTTCCTTTTACTTTAGTGTTATTTGTAGATATTTTGATTTCTTGTTTATTGTCATATTTTATAAAATTTATATAATTGATACAAACTTCTTGATATATTTGCTAAATTAAATATTTTACTCTTTCACGTTATAAAGCAGGATAAATTAACAAATTCTGTTCCATATAACACAACTTATTCTTAAATATTGTAAAAAAGTAAAGGCTTTTTAATATTATTATTAGTTAAGCATAGTGATGTACTGTTTTGTTACTCATGTTAGGAATTAGATTTTGCAGAAGAGAATGGGAAGGCATACCTACAGTCCGCCCCAGCCGAAGCCATTCGGATAAAAGGATGGGCCGCCGCAAGGCAACCCCACCCAGCACAATGGCACAGGACTAACTCTTGAGATTTTCTTTTTCCATCAGACCAGAAGAAATTAAATTTAACCTACTATCCCTGTTCCAATACTACCCGTTCTAACAGCACCTATTCTATACAATGATAGTTGATGTACTAAATACTCAATACAATTCATTACAATAATATAACATTAACTTTTTACATAATTAAGAGCATAACCATACGCTCTTCAAAATATATAAAAACACAAGAATAACAAAGATTGTCTTAGACAACGACATTAAAATGTAAGTAGTGAAAAACTTGAGGAAAAAGTTTGTAAAGAACATGCAAGAATCAACAACATATTTAGAATAGTATTAAACAAGAAAACCAAATCTGTTCAAAATCAATCAAGGCAAGACATTTCCATTTGTTGGAGTTTTGCAATAATTTGTGAAGCACTAGTCCGAAAAGTTGGGATTTTTACTAAAGATTCGAGTTTCATAGTGCTCCATTTTTTTGGCCATTGATTCCGGATATCACTCCAAAGGTCACAATATTTTAGCACATGTAAAATTGTTTCTGTGTCATTTCCACAAATGCAGACAGCCGATTTGCCAAAGAGCCTTGCTTGATGTGCCCTAAAAGTCCCATGTCCTGTAATAATTTGATTAATGTAGAAATCTCCATATAATCTGTTAGGACTAACTTGTTTTATAAATTTTTGGTCCATTCCCATTTTTTAGAGTCTGTCCATCTATCTTGCCATATTCTAATTATCTTGCTTTTTAATTGTGTGATGGAGGGGCCAAAATTAAAATCTATTTCTTCTTTCTTTGTTGCTTCTTTTGCTAGGTAATCTGCTCTTTCATTACCCACAATTTCTTTATGGGCTCTTACCCACTTAATTCTTATATTTAAGTTTGAGTTGATTATCTTAGTTTTTAAATCATTTATAAATTTTCTTTCTTCGTTGGTTGCTTGCAAGGTTTCCAAAACAGACCTCGAGTCCAAAATAATAGAGACATTTAACCATTTCTTCTGAATAATATAATTGACTGCTGTTATTATGGCCACAAGTTCTGCGTTATAGACTACTATTGTCATTAAGTCTGAGCTTCACGTTATCAGTCTCAATACCTTGTTGATAGATTACTATGGCACACCCCACTCCTCCTTCAAGTTTCGACCCATCAGTATATATTTGTATTCCATCCATAGTTTCATTAAAATAGGTCCATTCTATTTTTTGTGCTTTCCAAGGCGCTATTAATTTAACATAATTGAGGTTTGTAATCCCTTCTTGATATTCAATTAATTTTTGTTTCTTTATCACTTCTAACACTGGATTTGAATACTTAATTTTAATATCCAGTGGTGAACATCCACTCAGTACTTGGAGGGCTTCATTGGAAACCGTACTTTAGCAATTCGTTATGATTAGTAGAGATTGCCTCTGAATTCTATTCAATTTATTGTTTACTTTTACAAGATCCTTATACCATATTTCACTACCATAAGTTATGATTTTCTCTATAACATCCAAATAGATTTGTTTTAAAACTTTTGGTTTTATGCCCCAGGTTGGGCAAGCAATTCTTCATAATTTTTCTTGCAATTTGGTTACTTTTTCCTGTATTACATTTAAATGAGACATAAATGAAAGATTTTGGTCAATTGTGATTCCCAACTAATTGATAACTTTTGAGTATGATAATCTTTGGTTATATAATTTTATACCGGGAAAATGTGTGATGTCTTTTTTATATTTAATCATAGTATATACAGATTTATTTCTATTGAAAATTAAATTGTATTTATCTGCCCAACTTTCCAGTTTATTCATGACTATTGTACTCTTTTCAGTAAAAAGGTAGGATGCTTTGGCTCTAATTAAGACAATGATATCATCTGCATAGGCTTGGACTATAATTTTTGATTTGCTGTTAATTTCTTCATCCAATAATAATTCATTAATAATTAAAAGCCACAAAATAGGGCCTAAACTAGATCCCTGTGGGACTCCTATGTTATATCTCGATTTATTGCCATCAGTTAATAAAATCATTCGATCAGGTAAAAAGTCTTCCAAAAGTCTTCCTTCCTCATCAATATCATATTTTTTAAAAAGTTGTTTCATGTTCACCCATCTGATTGAATTAAATGCGTTGGAAATATCAAGGGAAATTACACAGGTTATCATATGGTTGCATTTTGATTCATGGATATAATTAATTATGCTTTTCAAAGCGTCATTGGTACCTCGATTCTTACGGAACCCAAATTGGTTTTTGTGTAATAAATTTTCTTTTTCTAAATGATATGATAATCGTTTAGTAATTAGTTTGTCCAATACTTTACCCATAACAGGATAAACAGATTGGTCTATAAGATTTGTGGTCTGTTAAATCTTTACCTTCTTTAGGTATCAATACGACGTCTGCAATTCTCCAATTTTCAGGAAAAAATCCCTGAGTTAACAATACATTGTAAAGATTAATAAACAACTTTTATTAGCGTAAAAAACTTCTTGAATAATTTCTGCTTTCCAACCATCATATCCTGGTGCATCCTTTTTTTTTTTTTTTCATGCTCATTAAAACATTATCTGTTTCGGTGAATTCAAAAATATTTATATCCTTCTTTGTGATACATTCTTCATTTGTAGCAATCATTATATACGGAAAATGTTTCTTTAAAATGTAATCTCTACTTTCATTATAGGTTTTTGCGATTTCCTTATTGTCTTTGGTAATTTGACTAATCTTTAATTCCATTTTTTTTATCTTTTATTATATTTTTTAACATTACCATAGGATTTCTTCTGTAAAATATTGCTCAGAAAATCTTTAAAGCAATCTTTTTTAGCAATAGGGATCATATGTTTATATTTTGCTAATTCCTTTTTGTATATAATTTCCCATTTTTTTCTTTCAGTTAGTTCCATAATTTTTTGATATCTTCTTCTTAGGGCCTTGGTTTTGCTTCTCATGATATTTAGGTTTTGATTCCACTAAATAGCATCTTTTTGCTTTTTAAAAATCCTTTTCCTCGTGTTTAGTTTACAGACCATTGTTAGACCTTCATCCAATTCATTCAAAATTTCCAAATAGTTATCTTTATTAATTTTAATTTTAGAGATCGAGTCTAAAAGCATTTTTAAATCCCTCCTAAATTCCAGGATTTTAAGGTTATCTAAAGACCATTTTTTTGGTGCCAATTTACTTTTAGGACCACTATCCAAAGAAAATGTATTAAGATTATGATCAATTAAGGATACGTCAGTATGAACTTTCCATTCCAATATTTTATTTCTGGCTATATTCTTAATCAGTGTTAAGTCGATCCTACTCCTTCCTCTAGTAGAGTCAAAAGTCGGTGGAGAGTCTATTTCGTTAATTATGTCAAGATCAAGTCGATTTAAAAATTCCAATAAGTATTTACCTCTTTCGTCTTGTTTGTCTTTACCCCATGTGGGGCTTTTGGCATTAAAATCGCCATTGATGATTATGGGATAATTTGAAAATCTGGCAAACATTTTTTCCAATTTTTCTAAGTTTGGATGCAAATCTTCTGAGGGTGAGCAGTATATTGATATAATTATTGTTTGAAAGCTATTACAAATGCAGTTAATTGCAATAAAATCTTTTTCAATTTGAATTGGAATAAATTTAAGGCTTTTTTTAAAAATGATAGCTGTTGTACTACCACTCTCGTAAAAAATTCCATTATATCCATTTGGAATCCCAACTAACTGTTCTTCAAATAAATAGGGTTCCGTAATACAGGTGCAATCGATATCGCGAAAAATGATGCCCAGTTCGAGCATGAGTGCAGCAGACCACACATGATTTAAATTAATTAATGCCATAGAAAAAGGACTTGAGCACGTTTGGGAAGAATTATTACTAATATTGGCCATAATCTATTTTTTTACGAAGAAATTCCAACTTGTTAATATATGTTTCACACTGTCTGCTTTTTGAGTCATGGTTTAAATCAAATTTGCTTTTAAATTTCTCATTATGAATTTTGCAGTTGTAACAACATAAGTCATTTTGGCAGGTCTCCGCTTTGTGTCTTTCTCCGCCACATCTCGTGCACTTCATGCTATATTTATCTTTGTCGGGATATTTTATTGCTAGATGACCATATTGGAAGCAATGAAAACATTGTCTCGTCCTTAGGTATTCCCTTATAGATAGCCGTTGCCAGTCTAGATTGACTTTTTTATTTTTCATTATGTTCTTAAATGATGTTGGGTCCATGGATATAATCCAGTTATTGCCCTTTGGTGTTTTCATCAGATATTCATGTTGAATTTCTACTTCGGATAATAAGTCATTTTGCTGTCTTATTGTTTTTATGGCTTTAGCATATGTAGCTTTCTCTATGTCTTCTGTACTCTTGGTTCCAATTAAATCTAATTTGGTGTCGATAAATTCAGCTTTTTCATGTAGTTTTCCTATAACCATTTGCAAAACAGCTTGTTGTCTGGAGATCACGGAAACAAAGTCTGCCATGAAATCTCTAATTCTCTTACCATTGTCTTTACTCAATTTTGGAATAGTTTCCGAAAATGAGAAGACTGAGGATTGTATGGTTATTGCTGATTTAATAAAGTCTTCTGGGTCATCCGCCATGTCAACAATGAAGACACCGTTAGATAATTAAATAGAGAGTAAAATTTTAGTTGACAATGTTGCTATCATTGCCAACTTTCCAAAAGTTTCTTGGTTTTACGTAATTAATGAAGATTGTTGCAATTATGCTAATTAGTGAAAGGATATTCATAACTTGTTCAATACTAAGTAGTGTTTTATTTGAAGATTAATTAACCAATAAAAAATTCAAGTGACTTTCCCAGAAAATATGTTGCAACGATTTTCGACAACTATTCAACAATATCTGTTGAATTGCTGGTACTTGAAACTCTCAATGGAAACCCAATAGATACAGTTGCTCCCAATAACGACGATGTTTGTGATGTTGCCAACTTTTAAAAAGTTTCTAATTTTTATTAAATTAATTTAATTAAGTTGTTGCCATTATGCAAGCATGGCAGCTAAGATCTATTTGTCTCCAAATTCCAAGAAAATATATAAATTTATACACGATTGTAAGTAAATAAATGAAACAATATCACCACTGTGACAGGACTCTTGTCCGATGAATGATAAGTCAATTAAATAGTCACTTTTTAAATGGTTCTCTCCATTCAAGGCATGCGCAGTTAATCATTCGAGTACAAAAATGGTGGCACTCAGGTAGGTGTATCACTCGATACATCAATTTAAATTTCCATTTCTTCATAAATTAGGCGATAATAACATAAAATACCCTTCGCGATCAATTTGCGATGTCTTGCTCTTTGACGAAACACAAAATCATCATTTCACATAAAATATAATTTAAAAAAAATTGAGGAGCTGTATACACACACAACCACTGTCAACATAGCAAGAACACGTTCCCAGAAGAGAATGGGAAATTTAACTTTTCCCATTGCAAATATTTCATTTATGTACATAGTTTACAAAGTAATTCTAATTTTGTGGGACAAACTTTAAGTCAAGCAAACATAATAGTCATTTTTACAATAGAACATTAGGTCATAAACACAAAGAACATGCTACAGAACATTGTAGATTGTAGAGACTCTTGATATGAAATCTAGATTATGGCACTGTTCAAGAAAATAGAGCATTGGTTTTAAAGTATTCACTCAATACAGTTATAAAATTTTAAAAATTTCAAATATCTTTCTTTTATAATTTAGAAGGAAGAGAAACAATTTAACATTCTTAGTTTTAAAAAAACAACTGTAAATGACACTGAAATGGTACTTGCAGCATAAAGAATAATGTTAGTCAAAGTCTAAAAAAAAAATAACCGCTAAAGACCAAAAAAAAACCCATCTTATATTTCATAAGTTTTCAACATCTGTACTAGGCAAATTTTATATACTGAAAAGGCTTCCCCCCCCCTTGTAATTACTTGGCAATTCTTTAACAAAAGGCTTCCCTGTAGTAACTACCTTTTTCATTCTGCTATAAAAATTACTTGTTTCTTTATGCCTGACCTCTTTCCATGGTTTTATAAACATCTTTTTCTGTAATCAAATCATCCATTTTCAATTTATCCTAAGAAGTACATGAAAACCTATTTTATTGTCATTTTGTTTAGATTTAAAGGCTTTGAATTTCAAATAAATTATTGATATTTTATTTTAGTTACTATTTTATTATTTATTGCTGACCTATTCAATATGTGCTATTAAATTGTTCATTTGATGGTGATAATAATATTTTGGCATTATATTTTTTTATTGTCATTATTTTCCTTAACCTAGTGGTATTTTATGTACACATAAATATTTTTTTTTTTTTTTCAGGAGGACGTTTAGTACTTAAATTAAATGCCCAACAAGACAGTGGCTCTGGAACCAAGTGCCAATGGGTACAGTCTAATGACTTGCCAAAACATTCAAACAGCTTTAAAAAAGACCGACAAAAGAAAAAATGCATACAGGATGATTTATTTGTGATCAATCCTGATGTTCATAAACTGAAAAAGAAAACAGACGAATTGTCTTCGATCTCAAATGAGTTATCAGACTGTGATCATTCTGCTGTTAAAAAAGCCAAGCTGAAGTCTGAATATGAATTTCCTCTTTGTAGTTCTTCCTGGACACCACCAGTAGCTGATGGTCAAGAATCCATTGAGGTGGATGATGCATCATCTAAAACTAGTGAAGGTTACATATCCCCGGTTCTTTCAAATTCAAGATTTTCAAAGACAGATATGAAATCAGATTCATGTAGCAATTTTAATTCTGTTAGTGACACTAAGTGTGATTCAGATATGTGTTGGACAAAGAGTGATGCGAGAGGGTGTAATGTTTCTTCTGAACATTGTACTGTGAATGATAGTGCCTCAAAAAACAAGTGCATACTTGGAGGAAAAAATTCCCCCAATCACATGAACGATGCATCTCCATATAAGCAAGATATGCTTAATCATAAAAGTGCCTTGAGTCACAATAAAACTTGTATAAAAAGCCTGTGTTATCAACCTCATGCAAGTCATTCCAGTCGCTCAATATCAAAGCAGTGGAGTAAGTGGTCAAATGTGACATATCCAGTGAGGACTTCACCTTGTTCATTATCACCCATTTCTGTAGTTGATTTAAAAAGTCCCTTGAAAGGTTTGTATTCTTATTCTTATATTTAATTAAAGGGTGCAAATACATTCTTTTGTTTTGTTATATATTGTTAAATTGCGAGCTTTATCTTATTCAGTTATGTTTCACAAAATAAATTATTTGGATGTGTATTTTAATATTTCATGCATTAAGTTATTTTCAATATCAAAATTTCCTGATATTAGTTTTGTTTTTAACCTATATTTTCATTCTTTATGTTTGTTTTTATACTAATTTTATGGATATATTTAAGGGAATAAAATGATATATCACAAATTTAATTAACTATAACTGAATTGAACTGAGATTTATTATTACTGTGATAAAAGCTTGTTCATCTAGTTTAAAAAATCCAGAAAGCTTCTTTGATATGTCATCTTGAATCTATATAAATAAAATTGGCATGCCCAATTTTTTTTTTTTTTTTTTTTTTTTTTAATGATATAGAAATTGAAACTTCTGAAGTGGTTTTCGTCAAATTTGGCTTACAAATTCTATAAAGCAGAAGAAATATTTAGCAACTATTTCATGATGATTAATCATTGTTTTTGTATTAATTATTTTTCTGTTGCACAAGCAAACATGGCAGCATCCAATATCCATTCAGTAAAACTGAATTTAAAATTGCTGAGACATAAGAAACTTGGATATATAAATAAACTTTCTTAAGTTCTAAATGATAGGAATGTTTTTGTATGTTACAGTAATTTATTTATATAAAAGATGCTTCACATAATAGGATTGATTTATATAGCTTTAAATGGCTGATTTTATGCATAATATCTTTGATTTTTTTTCTTGTTAATATTTGTTATAAAGACTTTAGATTTTGCTCATAAATGCAGAAGTGCAGGGTTTTGACAATTATTTAAATATTTAATTTAGAGAAAAAAATTTCAACACAAACAGTACTCCTAACTTGTCATGAATAAAATTTAACATGCTTATCCTTGATAGAACTCCTTTAATTAGGTCTTCCAGTTATATTTATTATTTAATGTAGCCATAATTTGGATCTGATTCATCCTATAAGCAAGAAATTTTGCACCAATGCAGAGTATAAGGCTTTTTTCTCCCCTTGTTATCATTGATATATGGGGTGGGTAAGTTTGCAGTACATGTTAAATATTTTTTTAAAAAAATCATCTGCAATACCTCTGACAGAATGTAGAGCTTTGCAACCAAATTTTATAAGAAGACATCTTAGTAATTATAGTAATAAGTACTCCTTAGATGATGTTTATTATAAATAAAGTTGAAAAAATTTAATAAACTATAAAACATATTGATTATTTGGTACTTATATATCAACTACATGCCAGTCATTAATCACCAGAAAAATCTTCAAAAATGTTATGATATGTTTGTTTGCTGATAGTATGTACTTAATGCAAAAGTTCTGATTGTTTTAATTATCCTTAAAATTTGCTTTAAAAATTAGAAATGACAATGGGTAACAACTTTAAACAATTAACTTATAGCTCAATGCTTCTGAAGAAAACTTAGTTAATTGAAATATGTCCTTAAAAGAAATGAAAGTTGATAGATGTGTTTGCCTTCTATTATTTATTTTTAATGCCTGAGGCTATAAACTAGTAATACTGTTTAATAAAGGTGATGAACTTGGCTTTTATTGAAAAGTAAATTGGTTAGTTAGAGATGAAAAAATTGCTTTATAAAACAATGATGAAAAACTGTTATAAATCTCAATAACCTGACAAGCACTTATAAAGATATTTGAATTACAAAATATATAAGAAAAAGAGTATACAACTAAAAGATAAGTAAAAATTTCACAAGCAAACATTTTAAATGTTGAATATTAAAAAGGCCCTATATACTAAACCGAATTTTCAAAGTATTATCAATTTTGTCTATCTTAAAACAATAGTTAGAACTAACAGTTTAATTTTTAACACTTTTTTTGCAAAATATAAAATAGCTTAAAATTTTTTTAACTACAGTAGTCTGTTTTTCTCTTCCCTAAATTAATTAAATTTTGAAATCTTTGTAAATAAATACAAGAATTTTTTAAAAAATTACTCATACAAAATTAGTGATAAATAATATATATACAACAGAATGTGCATGTAATTTTCATACAAACCTTCAGATATTTATCCAATCTAAATGAAATGTAATACATGCATCTTGCAAAATGAAAGATCACTGTCGACTTTTCATAATTCAAAGGCTTAATAATCAAGTTTTTGAGGTTTTGTTGCTGTATCTTAGAAAAATATTCTGACAAAAAAAATTATTAACTATCTTAAAATTCAAAGAAATTACCTACTTAATATTTAATAATTTTTTTAATTTACTATTATATACAGTTTATGACTATTTTTTATGAATAAATTAAAAGTAATTTCTTTGTTTCATCAAATCATTTAATTGCATGTTTTTGCCAGTGCTAAAATTAAGATTTAAAAAAAAAAAAAACTTTCTTTAGACATTAATTCCGAAGTAAAATTTTTTTCTTCTACATTCATTTCATAATGCATAACTTTTTAATTTGCACATGCAGTAATTCATAGTGGAATGATTTTATTAAATTCATATTTTTCAGTTTTACTAAATAAAAAAATGAAATTTTAAATAAATGCATTTCATATTAATATTTTTAACATTTAAAAAAGTTTATATTCTAAGCAAGCTATCTAGTTTCTTTGATGTTAATCATATCATTTTATACTTAAAAATCTGTTATTAGGAAAAAGAGGAATTGGAGTTCTCATTTCATATAATGAGAACTCCAATTAGATTAATACAGCCAAAACATTTATGGGTGATTTTTTTTTTTTTTTTTTTTTTACTAAATTATAAAAAATTACATTTACATGTATTTACATTTTTTTTTCTCCTTTTGAATATTTGTTGATGAGAGAAGTGATATAAATGAACTAAAAAACTTTCTTTTAAGATAAAAAATTTAAACATGTAATATTTTATATTTCTGGGTGTTAATATAATATATAATTAAAGCAGAATTTTGAAAAATATATCAATTTTGGTAGAAGGCTTGCAAAAAAATAAACCATTATCCTCAAAAAATTAAGAAATTGTAAAAAAGTTTAAAAATTGTGTTGATTGAAATAACTTTTTAAAAATTGACAGCGATAAAAGTAGCAAACTGTTTATGTTGATCAGTTTAAATTGAAATCATCACAAAAATGCAACTGATCAAATATTTGAATTCTACAAAGTGTAAAAGTGTTTGTTAAAACTAGTAATGATTATATAATTAAAATGAAGTGCATGCATATTTTCGGATTTATATTTAAACTGCAATGTCCATTTTATCTGTAACCATGGAAAAAGGAATTTAATTGAAAAAACAGTTGCAATAATAAAAATAATGATTTTATTTTAATAGCAAAATTTTTTTATATTTGCCTATGTTCCTTATATACATATTAAATTTTTGTCCAATCATAGTGAAATTCCTCTTTTGTGTTTTTCAATGCAAGTGGAAAAAAAGAATTATTTTTTAAAAAATGCACTAAGAAATTAAGTATTTTTTTTTTTAACACAGTTTTTGTCGGTAACTTTTGAAAGAACTACATAAAATAATTTTTTTTCCATCTTGAAAATACAAAAATTCTCTTCCAATATCTTTGAATTACGCTTTATTGTACTCAAATTTCATCAGAGATAAATACTGATTTTTGAAAGCTGCATTTGAATTCTAGTGTTTTAGTCTAATTTTCTATACTCTCATATTGTCATATTTAATAAATCAT
>JAPMOR010102463.1:6835-24089 GCA_026543865.1 Argiope aurantia | reverse complement strand
CAAAAACATTTCCTTTGTACTAACAACACAAGAATATAGAAACCAAAACCCTTTGCAAACTTAAAAAATGCGCGTACAATCTACTTAGTAAATGCATTTAGGACTCTATCACTTTAGGGTAGATGAAAGGATATGGGTTGGAGATGAAAACGCCGCTACCGTAAAAGATAAGGCGGATCACTGCTTTAAATAGCGGCCTTTTTGTCAAACCGATCTCCCCTCTAAAGAAAGCAGGCGCCAGAAATCGACCGTCTCAGATATTAAGACGAAATTCTGAAAGCGCCTCAACCAGGTCACTAGAAGTCAAAAGGCTAAAATATTTGAATCGTTTTATTATTTAATGAATGGAAAAAATCCTTAGACAACTTAACAGATTAAAAAATTCTATGCTCAGAATTCCTCTTTTTTTAGATTTTAGCAAGCAAGCAACTTTCTTTAAATATAAAATGTAAATGCTATGAAAAAAAAAGGTATATTTTTTATGAATATGGCAATCTAGCGCCGGGTTTTCTGATAACGGAAGTTTAATAAAAAAAATTTTGAAAAATTACATACTTTGATTTAAACAGAATAGGGTTTTTATAATACGAATATTCAATTCATTGTATTCACAATTAAAACTGTTTCAAGTGCGGGACGGTTAAAGCTGAACTTTTAAAATATATTATCACAAGTATAGATTTGTGGAAAAAAATATTTTATTTATTTTCAAATTTACTAATTATTACATAGTATCCAATAGCTTGTTTTATATTCATAAGCATTGCAAAATAAAATTTACATTCTGAAGTTTATTAAAAATTTATTTCTTAAATAATTTTCGCCACAACATTAGAAGATGCAATTCGCTTTTAAAGTAGAACTTACTTTTTATGTTATACGTGATGCAGATATAAATGGAGGGGGCTAATCGCTTGTTTCTTATCGAGTATTAGGAATATCGCATATTAGGGAATAAAAACTAACAAATTTAACAAATAAATTAAAATCATATCCAGTGAACTCATATTTGACAAAGAGTAGAAGAAAATAGTCTAAATGATAGTTGTACTTATTAAAAATTTTAAAAATGCTAAGATATGAGATAAATTAGATCAAACAGTTAAAAAATGGCAAGAATATTAATTAAATTAATGAATATGAATTAAAAAATATAATTCTTTCGCTTTAATTGAATAAATTTAAAAAATTCTCACTTTTAACTCTCACTCACTTTCTTGCGGATTAAAATTCTTACTTTCTTTCTTTCCGTATTAGACGTATACGTAAAAATATTAGTAGAAACCAGTTTAACATTAAAAGAAGCGCACAAAGTATATATGAGATTAATATTTCGGGGGAAAAATGGAACTGATAAAAACTGCGTTTATATTAACTTTGAAAATACTGTTAAAAATCAGAAAAAAAAATAGAAAAATGAAAATGATAACACTACAATGCTTATATATATTTTTTAAATTCGTCAAGGAGTGTGCAATTTCATAAGATTTAGAGAATTAAACAATTAAATTTTCATATATAGGTTACTACGTTATAAAAATATACGATTTAATATAATCAATGTTAATCTTTCAAAAAAAAAAAAACCACTTCAGTATATTGGTTGTACACATTTTGGAGATAACCTTTTTAAATACACTTATTAATGGAAACTAAGAAAATTATTTCTTTAAAAGTTCAAAAATCTAGTACGTTAAGCAAATTCTGTACATATATTTAGTGTCTTATTTTCAAAAATAAGTTGCATAAGCAATCTCAATTCAAAAATCCTTCATTAAAAGTAAGCTATAAAAGAGAAACTTGCCAAATTTTAATTATATAATATTTTTATCTAATTTTTTAATTAACTATTTTCTTAGAAAGCTATAAAATCTCAGGATCATATTAATAATAATAATACATATATGTCTACGCTCCAGGTATATGTTTTCGTACGTTGCCGTATGAATTTCATTCCAGTTATTTAAAACTCATTTTGACTGCTCATTTATTCTCGAAATCTCAAAAGTAACGACTCAGAACTTATACGAAATTTTAAGATGCTTAAAAGCATATGAGCAGAAATACATCCATCATATCGTCCCCTGATAACGGACATTCACTTCTCATTATCTCATAACTTGACTTTGGAAGAAGGGAATATTCGGAAACCGAAAACATACGGGCCCGACAATTTTGAGGGAATATTCTTTTCCGAGATATTACGGATCCGCCATTTTGAAAGGAGGAAAGAACGCGAGGATTTTACGGGTCTCACACTAAGAGGATTAATACTTCTGTGATTTCACCCTTGTTTTCCAATTTTTGCATTTCTTTCCTTTTATGCGTATTTTTATTACTGTTAGCTTTAGAAACTCTGCTTATACATTTTGGATTAATAAAACAGTGATACAGAATAAGGCAAAATATCACTATTCTGGAGATTTTTTTAGGCGTTCTTTACTTTTAATTATTTTTCTCCAATTTTGATTTTCAGTTTATTTTCTTAATTTCACTATTATGATTTAAGTTGAAACTTGTGTTTTTCAATATATTATATTATCAAACATGAACATCGCTTCTACTATCTTTCATTTCACACCACCTTTGAAAAAAATTAATCGATTGCACGAGGGCTAGAGGAAAGTAGATTTCTTTTCTGTCAAATGTTCTTCTTTTATATCCTCCATGATGTTGATTCAGTCGTCTATTCCAGCTGAATTTTTCTTTTCATACGGCTAAATAACTGTTTTTCATTCCTTCACGTTAATTTAATAATAAGTGCAGCACCACTGTCATTCTCATTCAAACTATGCAATGAATAACTTGTTCGTATTACATCAACCTTCTTTCATGAAGATAACAAAAATTAAATTTAAAATGGAATAAATTTATATAACCTAAGCGTAAAAATATATTTTAAAATATCCACTGACATATCTGTAGTTTATATTTTATACAATCCTGCTAATTGCCTTATTATGTTTTCCTATCTTTTTTTTTCTTTCTTTCTTTTGTATCTGAAAAATGATTTCGAAGGAAAGCTGAAATATAGCAAAATTCATATATAAATGGTCCCTTAATATTTTTATTTTTTGTTTTCTTTTCACTGTGATTGCTCTCACATATATATTGTATCTGTATTGCAGATTAATAATATTATTGAAAAGTTTCAAGGCAATTCATATTTTAGCTACTTTACAGTAATAAATGTAGGTCTTTTGTATATTAATTGATTTAATCAAAAATTCAACCCATGATTAGAATTTCGGTGTTAAAAGTATATACCAAATTTTACACATCTAGCTTGCTTAATCTTTACTCAATCTCATTTGAACAGAAATTGTCAGATTGACAGGAAGTCAGTCATTTGATATTGGTCCAAATTTCGATAGAGATTTTAGATAAAACTTTATCTCAGATCAGATACATCTAGTCGTCTTTAGCTATCATTTTCTCAGGCACGTGATCGAATAGCACAAAATAAATATTTCCTTTATTTTGATTTAAAACCTGACATAAAACTTTGGTTTTGGTGAGACATCCCATAGGATATGTCAAAGATTAGCTCACTCTATTTACGAATTTCCATTTTTTTTCACTTCAAGGATATATGAAGATGAAGTTTCAGTAAATTAAAAGAGTAAAGTTGTTATAATTATAGTGATTTGTCTTGTATACATCATATACGAGGAAATAAAAAAAATTATTTTATGTAGTAAAGAAAAAAAATTAATCAGATGATGAATTTCCTTATTAAATAACATAGTTAATTAGAATTTTCCCATTACGAAAATGGGGAGTTTTAAATAATTCAATTCAGTATGTCATTTCATATATGTGTGTGTATCAAATTTCGCCCCAAAATTCGCAGTAGTTCTGGAGTTGTAATAAATTTTTATTGCTTAAAACTCCGCTTGAAAAGAACACACCGATTAAAGAAAATAAACTAAGTAAATCACAGATTCCCAAAAGTAAGCTGATTTTTAGCCTGAATATTTTTTTTCAAATTTCAATAAATATACAAAATATTTTTAAATCAGAAATATAATATATTTTTTATAAATTTAAACATTTCAAAATCGTTTCAAATCCGACTCTATAATCGATCAAGCCGTAAATATTTTAATACTACCCAAAAAATTTTTTATTGTGAATGAAATACATGGTTCCAATATTTTTATGTGAAATTTTATGCTAAAAAAACTAATTCCCATTGCTATTAAAATTAATTAATTAAACCACATTTTAAGAAAATGAATTTATTAAGCGTTTACATAATGGAGCAAATATGATTTTCATGTCGGAACGATTTTTAGATTTAGGAAATTTATAAAGTTAAGAATTTAATTTTTTACATTACATTTTAGTTTCAAACAGGTTTCAAGAGTATGTAGGCAAACTCGACGGTATGTAGTTTAGACATTAAAACTTTAATGAATATTAGTATGTTTAATTTTCGATCCAATCAATTAAGGCTCAAAACATGTGTCTTTATTATTACAAAGTAACTAAAACAGCAATTGCTATTTTGAATATTTTCAAAGCTATAGGTACTCATTTTCAATACAATCACAATATATATAGGACAATAACAATAAAAATGCAATAAATAAAATGATCAAGAGACCATTAATTTCCATGTGAATTTTGCAATGTTGCAGCTTTCCATTCATGTCCTATATCAGACACGAAAAAAAGAAAGAAAAACATATAAAAATGCAATTATTAAGAATGCATATAGATACTACATTACAGTATTGCAATATAAATAAATCAGTGGATTTTTTAAAAGCTTTTTTTTTTGGCTAAGGTTAAAAAACCTTTGTTATTTTTAAATTTTATTTCACTTATTTCATGCAACAATGTTATGTGATAAGAACAATTTATTTATTATATCGTTTAAATGATACTGCTAAAATCGCATAGCGTGAAAAAATATAGGACCGTTTTCTGGCCACATAAAAAGAAAGCTTCAGCTGGGATAGATGACTGAATCAACCTCAGATAGGATATAAAAGTGAGTATATTTGAAAGAAAAGAAGTCACAAGAGAGGAAAATTGCCATTGAACCGGTTATTCAATATCGACTCTGATAGTAGCTTTCAATCAAATCTCTATCAACAAATGTGACTCAATCCAAATCACAGTCTCTTACTACTATAATATATATATAATATTGTTACAAATCCGTAATGCTGCTTCCCAGCATAGTTGGTTCCATCATTGGAAAGAATGTTTTACAGTCATCTCTATGGAACAGAGTCTGGGCGTCGTGTCGGGGGTCCCAGAGCTTGGCGACAAACTTGGCGACCAATTTGGCGACTTTGGCGCCAAAATAGATTATACCCGAAACTTCGAGAATTTTCCCGATCCGTCCAGTAGGAACCGAGATACGCCTCGAATGTTCCTGATTGGTTGAGAGGCTTCTAGCCCCGCCTCCTGAGACCTATAAAAGGAGCTGCACTGCCAGAGAAGTCAAGTCAGGAATCCGAGCCAGAGTCGGAGAAGTAGAAGATGGAGGATTCGGAAGCGACTGAGGCAAGCTAGTGCTGAACTGAGCTGTGCGCTACTGTCTGCGGTAGATTCTGGTTGTATGCTGCTGTGTATGCTGTTGTATGCTACACGTCTCGGGTGAAGATAATCGTCTTCTGTGCTGTATATAGTTGTCGCTTTTGTGCTGTCCTGTGTGTCTTCGTGTAAATAAACGTCGTTGTTTTTATTCTACTTCTGCCTGCTAATTGAGCGTTCTACACACCATATCACTTCCACTATCCAAACGAACCCCGATAAAGAAAATTTCGTAACAATATCATATGATCTAATAAATAAATAATATTAATAAGAGATTAAACACCTTGAAGAAAACGTAGCAGGATGGAAAGTCAAAACTTATTTTTAATTTGAAACAATTTTATATTGAATGAAAGTTTCGGCAATTTTTAGTGTATCTAAGCCATGGCATTTTGAGATAAAGACTGTGCGGAAATTTCATCGGTGAATATTCATAGAAAAAAAAGGCGAAAAAAGTTAACAACATTTATTATCTCAGACTGAAGATTCATTGCTCCGAGAGTAAAATTGGTACTAAAAATTGCTTCTGCTGCATAGTTTGAGTAGCTACAAATATTAGAGTTCAAAAGACGTGGAAAAAGCCTTGAGATAATGCCAGGCATAAGTTAATGTAAAAGTACTTTTGAGTTTTTAAATAGGTGTTTAAAAATAATTATTTTTAACAAGAATGGAAAAATTTAATTTATTATATACATATGAAATGGTATACTTTGATAAAGGAAGCAGGTGGTGCGCTTTAAAAATTCTAAATATTATTTTATTCTTTCATTATTTCGGGAATGGCTTAAATTTTCCCCCATTATTAAACTTTCTCTGTTAGAAATACAACGAAACTGAAACGTTACCCAAATAGAAAGGTAGAAAGTATTAAAAAGAGGGCATGGATTGCATTCTGACAGTTTTTAGCTTTAATTTAAGATAATGTTAGAGAATTTTTCTCAGGCAGTTAGTTGTATTTTCGTTTCAGCAAGTTAAAAGTAAGGCAGGGTAACTCATAAGTGATATCTGACACCGAGGAATTTGAAAATAATTATTTTCGTAATTATTGTTGTGTAATTAGTAATATTTTACAAGTTTTCCCACTGCTATACATATTATAATATGCTTCTCTTAGTTGATGATCATTTCACTTGAAATTCATTTTCAAATTTAATTTTAAACTAAAAGTAATCCAATATTATGCTTTTTTAATTAAATGTTCATAAAAATAGAATCCTAAAAGTAAACTCAATAAACATTGAACTATTTCATAACGCATTACTACCTAATAAATTTCATGATTCTTATATTATCACAGAGGAATATTCAATAGAAATTTCTATAATTCTATGAAAAATGCATGACAATTTAAAACATAAAAATGTTAAAAAACGGGCGAACTTATAAAAAATTTCATCATTGCTTACTTCCGCAGTAACATAATATTCAATATTTTTATTCACAAAATGCTTTCAATAATAAGAAAAAATCCCATTAATTATGGAAAAATGGGCTGAATCTTCATATTTTGTTCACGAGGAAAAGAAAAAAATATAAGCATGAAATTTCAGTTGCATCAGCAATAGTGAAAGAGATTTTCGGTTTTCTTTACAACAGTGGAAATTTTATTGTAAAACATACGTAAAATATTTCAAAAATTAAAGGAATCTTAATACAAAAATGAATGTAAGTAAAAGGTACGTTTTGAAACTTTACGTTTTTTTTTATTGTAATATTGTATATAGTAAACGTCGAAACAGCTAGATAATTTTTTATTAATTAAAATTTAAAATTTTTAATTAATAAATTTTAATTAATAAATAAATTTTTTAATTAATAAATTTTAAAAAGCTTACCTCCACTCTTCGAAAAAATATTTGTTCAAAATTGGGTAATTAGGGTGTAATGTGTTCTGTAGAGGGCCAATACATAAATCTAGGTTCAGCCAGCCACAAAAACTCGAACGCAAATTCTCTTTTATTACTATAATAGAGCGGGCCTTCTAAATTTTCAAACTCAAGACGACATCGGAATTATATGACCTTCTAGAGGAACTATTCTTTTCTGAAAGTGTATGACGTTTATATTAAATTATATAGGTGAGGAAGCAATAGGAACTAGAAGGGATGGGTAGAAGAAACTGATAAAACGTACTACGAACAAATTGATATGAATCTACAATACTGCTTCCCTTCACAATTAGTGTCAATGTAAGAAAGAGGGTTTTACAGATATTTTAATGGGTGCAAGTTGGTTACCTTGGCGATCTTTATATGACTTACAGGATCAATGACGCGTTATATGAATTTGTTAAAAAAGCAATTTAAATTAATATCTGTCTGAAATGAAAATTTTCAGACAATTTTAATCTACGGTCAATGAATCTCACAGATATCATTCCAACTGATACTCTATTAGGCCTTTTTACGAATGATTCACTTAGAGTAATGAAATTTTGTATGCATAAGTTTTAACATAGAAATACATCGAATATCTTTAAAAAGAAATCTATAATTTTTTGAGTTAAAATATTGTATATATAAATTTTTTAAAACTTTCAAAATAGTTCAAAGGACATTTTTTTCTATTACTTTTTTTTTATCAGTGTCCCGTATAAATTTATTTGAAACAAAACTGATTATGATTTTGTAATTCGAAATAAAAATAAATTTTTAGAAATGTTTTTATGCGCACTTACCGGATTTTATTAATGTCTCCGCATTTTTCAGAACTAATATTGACTTTTAATTATCTAAAAGAAATCCAATCATAAGATGCATTCACAGTGTGGTTTTAATGTTTAATCGAATTATACATTTTCAATTTTCTTTAATTTACTCTAAAATTAATGTACCAGAATATTTTAAAGGTTTTTCAATATAAATAGAGCATTAATTTGAGAAAAAGTAATTAAAAATATAAATATTCTTTTATGCTCTTCAAATATTCATTTTATTCAACCATTTATTTAATAATAAGCGTATATTTTTGTGATAAAATAATAAAAAGAACATTTCATATTTTTGCCATTTTTTTTTCTTTTTGCTCATTTCAAAGTCCACAGCCCTCTTAAGGCAGAACATAGCTATTCTGTGAAAGATGCATTAAAATTCTTATATTTTTATTCTTATCAAAATATTACTCTTGTACTTCTTGCTTGTCAAACAGACTTTTTAAAGATATTTCCACACTTTTCTGAAGAAAGAATGCAATTTGGATAACTAGAATAATGAATTCCCGAACAATGCTGTGAAGGATCAAAGTATAAATACAATTTCATACAAGGAAACTTTAAAAATACTCGGAAGCAAATTAACGTAATAAACTGCTTCGGGCGATCTAAATGAAATATCGAATTGAAATAAGATATTTAGTTTTCCTTAAGGTCCGTATTATTTACAAATCTACAATGTTACTTTTTAGTCATATTTAATAAATTCCAAAATAGATCAAGCAACAGCTGAATAATATTGTAAGGTAATTAAAAATAAAATCAGGTTTCATCTCTTATCTTCAAAAATTAGATCAATATTTTCCCCTTTTGAACAACAATCTGACATCCGACTGTAAAATTAAGGTCTGATGCTCGATAGATAGACCTTCAAAAAATATAAAAAATAATCTTGAATTTAGTTGCCTTGTTGATATGAAATTTTTCATTTTTATTGTAACTTAATATACATCTTTAAGTAGTCAAGGTATATGTTTCACCAAGCATAATATGTATTAAGCTACATTATGATGCGGATACAATGATATAAAACACTGCACCTTTGTAAGAATACAGTAAACATAAATTCCAGTATGGTCCATTCTGGCTCATTTATTACTAACTAGCCGCCTTTGGCGACCAGTCGGTTCACCAATCTTAATGTTCGTTTAAATTTTAATAATTAAATATTTCATGCAATTCCTACTTTAATAGCTTCTTCATCAAAATATTTTAAAACATCAAATTTTGATAGTCATATAATTGACTCATAATATTATAAAGGCCTTCAGTCATAACGTAATATGGATCTCTCTAAGTTTCTGTTAGCTCCCGTAGAATTTATTCTTTAAATTAAAGTGGAAAGGATGAATCTGTAATTAATATAATAATATTTTTTTACTGAAACAAAGCATTTTTTTGTAATATGATTACTGAAAACAGTCACTGAGAGTTTAAACTTTATGGGCACTAAAGAATATCTGTCTTAATTTATGTAATATTTCGAGAATTTGTCAACAAAATTTTCTCAGATTCATCATGGCCAGATCGATTAGTTAACAATCTTTAATTTTAAATACATCAAACATTAAGAAAATAAGCAGAATCGTTTGAAATAATCGACTGAAAAATGTTAACCCTAACCTCATTAGTGTGGGGGGAAAAATCTTAAGCCTTACTGATTTGGCGGTGGGGAAATGAAAAATTTTTTTGGCGGGAAATTTAGTTTTTAATTAATAATTAAAATTCTAATTAAAAATTCAAAAAAGTGGGAAAGTGCACATTCCCCGACCTCTAAGGTATACACGCACCAAATTTGGTAGCTGTAGATCAAACAGTCTGGCCTGTAGAGCACCCACACACACACATTGAGCTTTATATAAGTATAGATTTGCCAGATGATATTTTTGTTCTTGTAGTTCGTTTAAAAAATATTTAAAAAAGGATTTATAGCATATCTTTATCAATAATACAATTCTAAACATATCTAACATAAAATGTCATAAGGGGTCAACCAATAACATTCGTAGATTCGTGAAATTGCATGGTGAGTGGAAGGGATCAAATTTTTAATTGAGACATTAATTCTTCACTAAATTGCGCCACTACCCCAATTCGTCTCAAGACAGTATTTTAGTTATTTTTCACAAAAAACTGCAGATTATCACATTTTTATCAAGACCTTATCAGCTTTTTCCCAATCTCATATGTTTAATTTCCTCTAGCAATATGATAATTAATTTGAAAAATGATTCAAGGAGAGTTTAATTTATCAGTCTTTTATTTATTCTTATTTATTTATTTATTCAATTTTTATTTATCTGTACTTGAAATATTCATTGTTGTTTCTCATAAAATCAGGATAGCAGGATTCCATACGATTTTCAATGTAGAAGTGTTCATGGTGCTATTCACGATAATTTTTCACAAACATTACACCTTCTACTGAATTCATCCTTCCTGTCTATCCACGCTAAATATCTTTTAATACATTTTTAAAACTTTAGTATACAATAGAAAGTGATATCAATCTTATGAACAAGGTTGCTTCTTGTCATATCAAGCATATTTATTACCTTATGCCAAGTTAATATTTAACATTTAAAAAAATTGCCACCTGGTATTCATTCGTAATACCTTTCACATGTGAATACGTAATATTAATAATGATTTGATACTTACTGATATCGAATATAGAGAATACATGAAAACTGACCTTAGGAAGAGAATATACGTGATGGGGAAAGAGGAATCTGAAGATGATGATTTAGACTCGTTTTAATATAAAACGGAATTTGTGGAGATGGAGAAATGATTCACGATTGATTTTCAACAAGTATGCACAAGTATACACATTTTGATTGATTATGTTGATGGTGCCAGAATTAATGACCATTACTGATAGACATATTGCAGACATATTTTGATTAAATCAATATTTATTTTGGAGGTTAAGGATAGTTTACGATTCGAGTGTTAGATAAAATTTATTCGACTAGATCCTATAAGTGAGTAGAATTTTTTTGAAAGTGCAAATTTTCGAGAAAAATTAATTGAACTGGTGATGGAAGCGGGAGTTATATTTCTTTCTTATTAAATTGAAATATTTGTCCTTATTCATTTCAAAGAAGTTTTTTAAATCTGATATGTTTCCTTCTCTTATCCCATAGTATTCAACCATTTCTGTATAATATTCTAATAAAGATTAATTTTTCGATAAAATTGGAGCTAGAATGATTATAAGAATAGTTCTTGAAATTGAATATACCAAAGAGGTATGATAATTTATGCGCGATACTCCATGGAAAAAAAACATATTTTGAGTCAAAAGCTGTTTTTAAAAACAATTTGGGGGGAAGGGAGGGTACTTTGCAAATAAAAAAATAAATTCAGTGTCAAAATAATTTCGGAAGCAATAACCAGTATTTTCTTATCGTTACAATTATATAATTTTCAAATCAGTTCGTTTCGTGATAAGAAGCCATTTACTTCATATTTCCTGGTGTAAACAGGAAAATGCAAGAAAGATTATGGATGCTGTTATAACAAAGACTGGTTAATTAACGATTTAATTTGAAAAAATATGTTTAATAAAGTGCCCAGAACATGATTATGCATTCATATAATTTATAAATGTATTTAACTTCCCTTTATAACATTTTAAATTGAAGCAAATGGCTACACTAGCAAAATTCGTTATCAATTACCCTAATAGTTTTACATCAGTTTTCGTGTGCCGGAGTTCATAGTTCAATATATATTGATATTGAGTACATTCTACCCATTTATTTCCTTTACAGCACTTTAGGATTCCGCCGAGCGCAATCCTAAGACTATATCGCAATGTAGACTATGTCTACGTTATAAAAACTAATGAAGACAACCTTCATTCAAAATAACTTCTTGTTATATATTGATAAAAATAATATAGTGTAGGGAAAAATACACGCAAAAAATGAAATTTAGATGCTCAAAAATAATTTGATTTAATTATTAGAAAAGCCCCTTGCCATTATCGGATGTTTTTCAGCACTTTTTAATTCATTAACCGTACGTTTACTTAAACCTGCAAAATAATAATTATTATTATTCAATATTCATAGCATTACAGTTATATCGAAAATTTATAGATATGATAAGATCAAACAAAATCATCCATTTTTCTTGAAAATAGGGAAAAACAATTCTTTGAATCTCAACCAATTCTTATTGTATGCATGATTCAAACAATTTCAAAAGTGCAATGGATTTCAATTTTTATATGGCTTTATTTAGTCATATTTTACTGATTCATTCAGTTCAAATCATGGAGAAAACTTGGCAAGAAATTATTAGCGAAAGCTTCAGAACTCCATAAAATATTTATTTATTAGAATAAATTGTATCATGTGGTACTTGCTATGTATTTAGGAAAGTAATTATGTGAAATAAAAATTGAATAATTAAATAATTAAATAATTTTCATTAGTTTCTTAATTTATCATTTCATTAAAAACTCTTCTCCAAACCGGATATATTAAATCATGTGTCTTTTTATATGATGTTATAATAAAATCACATTTAATGTCTGATACCATTCTAATTCTTGATTCCTTCCAAATTTTTTAAACTCTTACAGAAATACGTAGAAATATAAATAAATATTTCATAGTTATTTTATTTAAGCTTCATTTGCATTATAGCTATTGCTTATACGACAATCACATAAATAGAAATTCCTTTTCAATTTCAATCACCCTTGCATCCATCCATTTTTGTTGTCTTGTATATGATGTATAAATGAAGTAATGTACTCGTTAAAAAATTCGAACGCCAGATTTTCGCGAATCTCCACGTTTCAGACCCCCAAATTCCGAAAAATAATTCAAAAATGATAACATTTGAAACACAGATTTAGCATCTAAAGAATAGATTCTAAACCAATTTTGCATCAAATTTCTCAAACTGTTGACTGTCTATCAGTTTATTCTTTCGCAAGCATGAGCACATTAACTCATAAATGCCGAAAGCGCGCAGGAAACGAACCCTCTATTAGTATTTATTAACTCTACAAATCTCTATCTCTATAGGATGACGAATAGTTATAATACACCGAATCAAGCACCCGCCCGAATACTTGAAGTTCATTTCAATATTAAATGAAAGAGGACACATCCAGAGGATGAAAGATGCAGACGCTGATTTCGAGGAAAAAAATTCATCAATAGTCTATTCGCTACATTGGATATAGAATTCTTCACACGATAATTTGATTTTTTCGATACTACTTTTCATTTTTTCCTAAGAATACTCGTTCAGAAGGCGTGTTTCACATGTAGAGCGGAAATGTAGTTCTCAGTATTCCTCTTCTTCTGATGAAACGAACTTTAATACTGCCATGAAATTTGAGGCTCCCACCACTTCGTTCTTCTTTCTACTGAATTTCAGTTTTTATACTGGATTAAGAAGAGTTCTGAATCTTTTAGAAAAGCATCAGTTGTATAAATGTGAATTGCATGAAACGTTCAGAATGGTTCTGGATCTTTTTGCTTCACCAACACCGGATTGAAGAACTGCTAGAGCTAGTTGCAGATTTCGTCTCTGTTCTTTTTTATTGTAATCATTGTGCCTTTAAACGTGACGCTTTAGAATATCGATTTGTTTGAAAATCCTTTTAAGATAGAAACAATAGTGGTTATTGTTCTCAAGAGTGAACTTTCCGCGCCTTTCTGAAACTACTCCGAAGAGTGAAAGTCTCGTCGCAAAAGACAGAGGTAAACATCAGATCATCGGCAGTACTCACATTATCTTCAAACAGTGAGTTCATCTTCTCCTCCCTTGCATAGCCAACACCCTTAAGAGCAAAAACTTATTAAATTTTAAAAAAATTCAAAATATTCAAACATTTCTTCATTTTAAAAACATGATTGAAAGAAATAAACAGAATGGACATTTTCTTATACGAGTCCTTATTCAAATAATTGTTGGAGATATCTATCATCCGAGCAATATATCACTGATATTTTTCTATATCTACGTGCACGATTAATAAAACAAAATATGCAATCGATTTTTTAAAGAGAAATTAGTGTTGAGATATATCATTAGTGATAAGGTATTTTCTAAAGAATCGAAAAATAGAATTGATAGCTAATTCCCAAAAATTTGAATTCGAAACATAACAAAATAAAAGATTGTAACGAAAACTATAGCGTTATTCTGTATAGTACTTCATTTCGAATTAAAACTTCAGATTACACACATTTTCACCTTTGTATAATGATTAGCTTTTAAGAAAATTAAATAATCAATGACACAGAAATCAGTAAATAGACAGAAACTTTGAATTAAAATTCTGTTTTCTCTATTACTGCAATTCTTTCTTTACAATATTAATGTAGACTTATCAACTATTAGAATATTTATGTTAATATTGAGTGCAATGAAATTTTTTAAAACTTTTTTCTTAATTTTCTTCTGTCTCATATAATCTAATACAATCAGAAATTTTTCAAAATAATCAGGATAAAAATCGGATTACTTCTAGTAATATAAACAAATTTCTTAAATGTAAAGCATGTGAAATGAAACAAGGTAAACAGAAAATTTAGGAATAGTCAGTGCAATCTTTCAGCATATCGCATATGTTATTTAATCTATATATCTATCTATACTTATAATAAAGCTCAGTGTTTGTGTGTGTGTGTATTGGCGACCGTTCGACTTACAGATACCAAATTTGGCACGTGTATACCTTGGAGGACGAGAATCTGCACCTCCGAGCAATTGTTCTGAATTTTTAATTACAATTTTGATTAAAAATTAAGCAAAATTTCGGCGTTTTCCGCTGTAACTTTCAAAAATATTATTGCACAAACATGAATTTTAATTGAATTAAAGATTTAAAAAAATTAGCTTTCTAATGATACCAGAGTTTTAACATATAACTTAAGTTTGAATTTTAATGAATTTAAAAAAATATATTTTAATTATATTTTTCAACAATGTTGCCATCACATTGATAAAAGCTCCAATTTAAAAAAAATAAGTCAACTATTTTTGGAAATTAAATCTAGAGATTTGTAATTTTCCACACTTGCTCATTTTCTAAAAAATAAATGGAAGAAAACATTTTCTGACTTTTAACAATATTTATATTATTAATTCAATAAATAAATTTTATTTGAAGTAAATATAGATTGAATATATACAGGATATCCACTCTAATTAGGATACAATAGTTGCTTGGTAAACTTTTAATAACAGTCATACTTCTGATAACAAAATGCTCTAAATAAAGTAAATAATTTTATTTTATATAACTTGAGTCAATAAATGCTCTGATGAATTGCAAATTTTTTATTAATAAATTAAGTATATTTAATAATTAAATATATTTAATTTAAATTAAATATACTTAACAATATATTTTCGAGACACTAACATTTTAAATAAAAAGAATTGCACTACAGTCAGTTAAATAAACCATTAAAGTTAACTGCTTTATGAAAGTTTGAATATCACTGTTCTAAAACGCGAATGATTTTAGACCTTTCCATAAACCATCTCGGGGAAAATACACCAATCGGTGCCCGGAGTCTCTCCAAGGGCCATTGTTAGATGCTTGTGTGTCTGTATGTTTTTGCGCTCTACAAAAGAAGAAAAGGATTTACTAGAGAAAGTTTTCATTGATGATTTAAAATAGCTATATCATTAATTCACTTTTAATTAAGGCATACATAGTGTAATATATATAAAATATCCATTCTTATCAGGTCCCAACAGCTAATTTGGGACATACATCTGCTAACAGAAAACGTTCTAAATGGAGTAAAAAACTATATTTTTCATGTAATTTGACTTCAATAAATGCTCTGATGAATTAGGGATTTTAAATTTTTACATATATCCACTGACCTTTGAATCCTATTTAACAAAATATTATTGAGACTCTAATCCCTTAAATAAAAAGAGTTACACTCCAATCAACAATATCAATCACTAAAGCTGACTGATTTATAATGAATATTTGAATATCTCGATTCTACAAAAACGGACGATTTTAGATTACTTCATCGACAGTCTCAAAGAAACCAGCCATCACCCAGGGTTTCAAGAGATTATAAAAATTTTGATTTTTCTAAAATTATAATAATATATATATATAAACCAAAAAAATCAAAATATCATTATTGACATTATTGAAATCCTTTTGAAAATAAAAATAAAAACAAAATTTTACGATGAATCCGTAAAATTTTTGTTGAATAATTCCTTGATATATTATGAACGATGAAAATTACTCTGTAGTGTATATAAGACTGGAATGCTGAACTACTTTGCTTTCAATTCTCATTTTTTTTTAATTTCATGCTTGATTTCAATAAAAAGGCTATGATTGTATTATTAATTGCAAATAATAAATAAATGTATTAATTGCAGTTTGATAAATGCAATTATTAATAAAAGTATTAATTGCAGTTTAATAAATGCAATTATTAATAAATGTATTAATTGCAGTTTGATAAATGTTATTATTAGTAAATGTATTAATTGCAGTTTAATAAATGTAATTATTAATAAATGTATTAATTGCAGTTTCATCATTTCCATTTCAATTTAAAATTGCATTTTATGGGAGCTGATAAAAATTTGCAGAGGGATGCGCAATACAATGAACAGAACAGCTTGAAGCCTGCATAATAGTGTAAATGAATTATACGACTATCAAAATTTTAAGCTTAAAAATATTTTGCTGAAAAATCTGCGACCAAATATGAGACCAAATTACATAAAATAGTAATTGCACATTTTAGAGAGCATAAATACTGGCGAATCGGCAGGTCACTAAAGGCGACTTGTATCTTATAAGGCTTTGTTAAAAGATTCCATGAGACATTTGATCAATATAATAATCAAATATAATAATAAAGAATCCATACTATTTTAACATTGATAAAAAATATTAAAAAAGATTTACATGACAATATATATATATATATATATATATATATATATATATATATATATATA
>JAPMOR010102449.1:0-18651 GCA_026543865.1 Argiope aurantia | reverse complement strand
ATAAAAAATATTTTCTTGTTTCTAAGCAAAGAAGGAATTTCCTAATAAATGTTCCTTGTTTTCTGGCAATACACTTTTGGAACAATGAGTCTTCCTTTTTTTTTAATATTTTTTGTTTAATTTTGTTTGGAGCAAATCTACGGAAAGATCATGTAAAATTGTTTAACAAGTTTAAATGCTTCCGTTCTCTTCTTTTTCTTTGAAAATTTGTACTATTATTTATACCCAGGAAAGGATTAGTTTTGTTTGCCGACTCCACTCGAAGAATAAAATGTTTAACATCCTTTCATTATTTTGAGATTATGTAGCTTTAAGACGAAATAAATGAGAAAAGCCTTGTGTACTGTCGACTTTTTATGAAACAATGTTCATTACTCTAAGGCTTAATAAATTAGGTATTTCATCAGATTTTAGGTAGTGTTTTATTTCTAAAACATTGATTATACTTTTTCTTTGTCATTGTCACGTTGAGTTTTAAGTATAATTCTATGTGAAGAAATCATGGATGGTAAGAAAAATAATGTCTATTTAGATTTTAAAATCCCTTGAACATATTAAAAGCCCAACTGAGCAAAATATATATATATAGTTTTGAAAAATATTTTTAAGTATTTTTATTGAACACTGCTTGTGTATTGCAAATAGAGAATTCTTAGAAAAAAAATAGTTTTGATTTTGAGAAAGTTTCCTGAAAAATTACAAAAAGATCATTTTAAAAGAACATTTCATTCATCGAATTATGAAAGAATTCATTTAATTTAAAAAATATTTTTAATCTTTTGAAAAAAGCATATGCATTTTGTTCTCTTTGAAATCTAAGGGAAAATCTCGAAATTGCAGTGCGCATTTAACATGCTAAAACAATACACTACAAGAAATAATTCTGCCACTTGGCGTTGAATTAAGTCCGATGATAAATAGTATTTAAGATTTAAAATTCAGTATTTGTAAAGAAATATATCTGTGAAAAATTTCTTGTCCTTTATTTAAATAATGAGTGGCAATCTGTGTGCTGTTACAAAATAACATTCTAAATAACGGTCTTTTGACATTTCGAATAAAATCTGTTTTGAATAAAAAGTGATAAATTGTGGAGTTAAAAAAAATCGAAGTGTCTATTATAGAATACGCTTTTGAAAAAAATGATCAAAAAAATTTCGTATGTTTTTGTTAGGTACCATGGGAATTCAGAGTAAAAAAAAAGAAAATCTGAAATGTATTTTTACTTAGTAAAAGGTTAAAGGTGATCCTTATGTTTTTAATATACTTTTTTTCTTCTGCTTATAAAGATAGTTTCTTTATAAATAATTGTCATTTTTTTCTGACAATACATAAAAAAAACTGGTTTCCGTTAATTTTTTTTAGTTTATTTATTTTGAAGTAATTTTAGGAAAACCAAACAAATCTGTTCCATCATGCTTTTCGATTGAATCACAAGATATTCTTGCTGCTTTTACTTCATATGAAAGTTTCTAAACTCTCTTAAAGTGGGAATTTTTATACGCTATCATTTTGAAAAATGAAATGCGTAACGTGATCATAATTACGAGATCGCATTATTTTTATAAAGATCAATTGCAAATACGGTTTGGTTGCTCCAGTGTGTGTTTTTTTAAGAAGCAAATTGCATTCGTAGAAGGTTATATTCAAGTAAATATTACTTCCAATGAATGATCTGTGATTACTGGTTATTATTATAAACTTCACAAATGAGTTTATATAATTAAATTATTTCTATACAAATAGCCGAAATAACAAAAGCAAGGAGAAGAAGTGGTTTAAAGACATAAAATTACTATGAACGGATCAGTAATCAGATAATTTGTAGTCAAAAAAGATGAAACCGGCAAATTTATATGAAATAAGCTTAATAATACTCATTCGTCACTTATTTTTATTTATTCAAATTCCATATAACTTTTTTTATTCTTTGAAAACAGATTATATAATAACATAAATTTAATAATATACATATCTTATTATTATATCCATTTTTTTTGAGATTTATGATGAAATATGCGTTTCGGTATTATTATTTTTTTCATTTAAATGTTGTCTTGCAAGAATAGGTATTTTTAATGAATTTCGGAATGCATAATTAATTACCTCTTTTACCTTATGAAATAGCAATTTTATGGTTTAAAAATATTGTAATTAGAATCCACATTAAAAAATCGTAATTTGACTTGTGCTATAATATCAAAAGTAAGATTTATATTGATACGGATTTACTTCCACTACAATAGATAATAGACAACAGGAGTCGGCAAACAGTTCGGTTCAACAATAGCTGGGGCTAACCATAATGCTGGCACTCCGTCGTTGCTTCGCTATCCTCTCAGAGATTCGTTACTTGTCTACGAATCCGACTACGCTTCTGATCTGGTTCATTGCAGATTGAGACTACCGTCCTTTTACAGTTCCTGGAAGGCGGACCTATAACTTTCCGGACTAATCAAGTGTATCCCAGTTCCTATTGGATGGATCGTTAAAATTCTTGACGTTTCCAGCATTATCCATTTTGTCGCCAAATTGCCGCCAAGTTTGTCGCCAAGCTCTGGGGTTACTGGCTCGGCATCCGAACAGCATTTATTACAGATGATTTATGACAGATTACAGATTTATTACAGATACAGATTGTAAATCTATCTTTCCGGTGATAGTGCTGGGAAGCAACATTACTGGTTTGTAACAATATACATAAGTGCACTGGGGCACTGAAAGAAAATAGCAATAATGAATTAGTATGGAACAATAGGTTAAAATAGACAAAAAAAAGCTTTTGATATTCTAATTGAAAGATTTTGACAGCTTAGAATTTTTACAAAAGTTTTAAAATTGTATTTCAATAAATTTAGAATTAATGAATTACAGAACGCGCTTTGTCTTTTTAGTTAAGAGAAACGTTTTAAGAAGATTGTGTCAAGATGGAAATATTTTTCACCAGCAAAAATATTCGTCATGAAGATATTATTTTACTTTCTCTTTTATCATTTTAAAAGACACACTTCTTTAAATTTTCCATTTTATTCTTTAAAAAGTAACGTTTTTACAACTTAATCTAATTTTCTCAAAATATGATTTAATGCCATATTTTCTCAATAGCAGTTTCTTACAGAATATACAATTTGATAAATCTATACGATTGAACAGATTATGCAATTTGATATGGCAGAAATTTTAATGAAGATTTCATTTGCAAGACTTTAGCCAATCGAATAGAGGACATTTAGTTATATTTTCTTACACGGTACATTACATTAATCTGCGTATTTACCTGAAATTTTAAACTTTCATATATAAAAAATAATGAGTTAAGATAACTCAATTCATTCCTAGATATTGCTATATATATTTGCTCAATTACATGCAAACAAGAGAAACAAATAAAAATCGATTAAAAGACAAAATTTAAGATTGATTACCAGTTTCAATCAAACCAGTTTTTCTGAAAACCCTAAATTTATTTAAAGGTAATTTGAAATATGGAATAATTTTAATGGTGTATTATCTAGTATGATAATTGATAATAATAAAATAAATTAAATTAAGGAACATAGATAAAAGCTATGATAATGGATTAAAAGTAATTATAAACACTAAATAAGTTGAATGATAATTATTTTGTGCATCAGTTTATGCTAATTATAAATTGATGCACAAAATAATAAGTGAGAAAACATGACCTCATACGTAATTGATTGAAATAAAATGAGATTAAGTCAAATCGAGTGGTTTTGAGCCAATAACGGTAAGTTTACCACTCTGATGATTCATGAATTTAGAATTTCCCGATTCATAATAATCTGCAAAAGTACTGACATTCACTGCTCCTCATTAGAGTATTAGAGCGTCCTCAACCTATCTGGAACAATCTCACATCCTTCTGCTGTGTGGTTTATAGAATAGAAAAACTCCAGATAAAATGAAATTCTGTAGATTTTTATATTCAATAGATAATTAATATTACATTTCAACAATCAATTAAATCCATTTAATTTTATGTTAAATTTTGCGATTAAAAGTTTTTCATACGAAATAGATATTGATTTAAATATTTTTATACTACCTTCAGAAATATAATATTTTAACCTGTTATATTTAAAGATATAATTCAACAATTTTGTAAATAAGAAAGGATAGTTTAGGATAAATAAGAAGAAAAGAGGCCGAAGTGCACGACATTGTCATTTTTCATTTACCATAAATTTCACGATAAAGTAAATTTCCTGGAAATCTTAAATTGCTCAATAAAAATTCTCAATTGATACATAATAACCAATTAAAATACACGCTTTAATTAAGTGAAACTTCTTATTCTTCCAAGAAAATAGAAAATTTAGAATTAGATGTCACATTTTATGTTCTTTTAACTTCAATGATTGCGAAGTACTAAAGCGTAAACTGTTATCCGAAACATTAAACTCTAAGATAATACAAAGTCCTTTAATAAGGAAAGAAGTGAATAAAACATTCCTTTCTTGTCATTTTAATAGTAGAAAATGGTAAATAATTATGTTTCTTCAACGAAGAGAAACTAATCAATTACTTGAAAATATTTTCCTTTCAGAGCGTATTACGGCTAATTGAGATTGTAGAATGGAACTGTTTGGAGGAAAAAAAAGTATTCGTACTGTTTTTCCTCATTTAGTGATATTAAACGCATCGTTCGTTTCCTAAATTGTGTAAAATTCTTCAGTTTGGTAATAATGAGAAATTCCTTAATTTAAGTCTTATTTGACTGTTTGGAATGGGTAATTTAAAGCTCTTTTCTTTTGATTCAAAGGAATTATTAGAGAGGATGAGATCACGACTTACTTTCAAAGTTTCATCAATTGGCTTTTAGAAGATGAGACACTCAAAATTTATCCTGTTATATATTCTTAGCTCCTTCAATGCTGAAATGTAACTATAAAAGGTGGAAATTAAAAAAAAACCTTAAAAGTTCGGTTCGTAAAAAATAGATATGTGGTTTTTTACTGTAATGATAATCTCTTTCAGATTTTAAGAAATGAGTTTAGATTGAACCAGGCTAGGGAAAAAGTACCAATACATTTCATGGAAACAATTATATTTTTCTAATTAAGAAAGAAAGATATATGTTTTTTTTTAGATTATCATCAATTGGCACAGTGATTACATTAATTGTAACCATTGCTAGTAGTATATGCTAGTAGTTTTTATAAGCCAGTAAAGTATCCACTTATACTAAAAAGTATCAATATACTGAAATCGGGATTGTTTCTCCTGGAACAAAATCGCCTCTTTTGCATGCAATCATTGGTCACTAAATATGCAATCACTGGCACTATATATGCAATCATTGGCTTTTAACCACATGATTGCATATTTAGTCTAAACATGTACCTGTACGTTATAGTTGGGATTAATCCTATTGGCAAATGCTGTCTACTTATGCAATAAATAAAACATATGCAATAAAGTGCGAATTTGAGAGTAAAATATGCTACATTAGAGCTTGTATTGGTCACATCGGCAAATGCCGCTTTTTTATGCAAGTATACTGATATCTAATTATTACTGATATCAATAACAGTGATATCTATAATTAAGTGCACATTTGGGCTGAAAAATATGCTAAATGAGAGTAGAAATCGATACCATTAAAACAATACTGCCTTCTAATGCAATGAATAAAACTGTATCCAGTTAAGAGCTCATTTGGGCTAAAAATGTTACGGCGCAGTAGAGTCGGGATTGTCCCCACGTTATAATGAAAGTAGGATCAATCCAAATTGGCATAATATCAGTAATGTTTTAAAAAGTCCTGCGTTAAAACAGCAAATAAGTTTTTTTCAATTATTGGCAGAAAAGTGTATTCATTGAAGAATATGATACTGAAGAAATTTTTCTTTTCTTATTTATAATATTTTACTTGAAGTTTAAATATAAAACTTAAGAAGCCTTTGACGTAATTAAATACATTACATGTTGAAAAAATTTGCTAAATTCGTATATTCAGTGATTTTTAATTCATTAATTTTAGCGAAAATTTCTCATACAGATCTTGATCAATTGTAGAATAAAGATTTAATTTTCTGATGACTAAATTAGCATATCACATTTTTGTAAGTTATTTGATGACGGTATAAATCTGAAAATAACGTTTTAAAATCCTTATATATTGTGCCATTTAACTTATATGCTAGGTCCAATCTGTAAAACGGTTCTGAATTTTCTTAAGTGAATATATATTGAGTTTTAAATCAACGATTTAAATATGCACTAAAGTTAATTGTTTTCAATAGTACTTTATGATATTTGAAGTCTTACGCCTTTCTTTAAATTTTATCACCAAATGTTAATAGAAAAGAAAATCAGTTGAAGGAAATGATAATTGAAACTACATTCTTTTTATTGTAGTATTATTTTATTTCTATTCATTTTTCTGATATTTTAATTGAAGTTTAAATATACAATTTTTGAAGTTTTTAAAAGAACGAAGCGGATTTAAAGCTAAAGAAAATATGTTTTATTCTTCTATTTATTGATTTTGAATTCATTAAACTGAATTTTAATAACATTTTCCTTTTGAAATTTAGACAGTTACAAATGCATTAACTTCTATTTATTGCACAGTAAATGATTTAGCTCATATAATAGAATCAATATCTTCTGTTGGAAGTTCAACTTCCTCTTTCAAACTACACTTTCGAAAAAAAGAAATATTTTCATTTCCACAATGCTAACCTGAAGAAACTAGTAACAACACAAAAAATCTTAATAGCTTTCTGAAGTTCTTTCCGTGTTTGTAACTGCATCCTTAAGATTAGTTAGTTTGTACCAGAGTGATAAAGATAGTTAAGTTAGAAATGTATTATTCATGGTAAAAAAAATTGAACCATTAGTGAGTTGATTTAAAATTTTGCACAAAGGCAAAACATTTAAAGTAGTGAATGTCTGAAAATACATGAGACAAATACATTAGAGAAAATACATGAAACATCCAAGTATTTTACTAAAACAATTCGCATTTCAATTTTTCTACCAATTTCTAACTGTAGTAGCGTCTAAAGTATATTAAGAAGGAATTTAATTTCAGAAGATTAATTAATTTGTACCAGAGGGAAAAAGAAAAGTTAGAAATATATTCAGTGGAAAAGATTTTTGAGTTATTAGTAAGTAGTAAAGATAGTAGTTATTAGTAGAAGTAAAGTTTTGCACAAATAAAAACATTCAAAGCAGTGAAAGTCTGAAAGAGGAAAAATACTTATATGATACATCCAATATTTTAAACACAAAATTCGTATCTCAATTTTTAACTGGAAAGGCATCTAAAATGCATTAGGAAGGAATTTGATTTCGAAAGATTAGTTAATTTGTACCAGAGCGGGAAAGATAAGTTAGAAATATATTCAGAGCAAAATAATTTCAGTTCTGAGTGAGTAGGGATAAAATTTTGCACAAATGCAGAACATTCAAAGTAGTCGCAGCCTGAAAGAGGAAAAACACTTGCATGAGACATCTAGGTATCTTACAGACAAAATTCTAATTTTAATTTTTTTCCCAATTTCCAAATGTAGTGGCTTTTAAAATTTGTTAGGAAGGAATTTGATTTTGAAAGCTCTTTTATTATACAATAAGATCAAATTCCACAAAGCCACAATGACAAAAGACTGTGAACAAACAGTTGGGAATCGCCTTTTCTAGAGAAAATTCAATTTAGTCATTCTACGTTAAATTTGTTTTCGATTCTGAGACGCAGCTTCTTCTGTTCTGGTGTTTATGGATGACAATAAGAATTTATTTTATCTTGAACTCTGCTGATTAAATAAAAGAGATTCCCATTACGCATCTTATTTTGGGAAGCGAAATAGAATATTTGAATGCAGCTAAAAGCAAAATACTTTTGCATCTTGCACAGAAAAAACAAAACAAAATGATTTAAACTCTGAGAAGCTGAAAACTAAAGTTTTGTCTGAACACAATTAAAATAAAATAAAAAAAAATATTATACTTTAAAAGATAATCATATAAAATCTTGAGTCTTATTTTTTTAATAATTGGTGAAGAATCAAAATTGTTCTTTCACCTTCTATCAGTGAGTCAGCACTGTAGAATAGGACAGTAGCAGAGTCTATATGCCTATGCAATTGTTATATGTATAATTTGGGCTGTTTACGATTATGGGAAGCGCGGATATTTTTCTGGTCATGCCAGCTTATATTCTCTCAATTGCTTCTTTTAAATGTGATATGGTATATTGATGAAGGGTGATGTAATGATTTTGCAGATGCAATGTAAGTTGCGAGGTCTCTTTTGACGACGCATATATACATATATATTTTCTCTTATTAGCAATCGTTACCATAGAAGCAAAAAGTGCCTACTAAATCATTCAAAACATTACACGTTAAAAGCAAACTCTATGTGTTAAAAATACCATCGTTATAGGATTCTTTTATCTTTTAATGTTATACTGTTTTCTTATGAATCCCTGCACTTAAGAGAGGCTTTTATTTTTTCATTCATAAAGTTATGTTTTATTTCAGAAGCTCCCAGGGATTTTGAAGATAATGCGAATTCGTTAAATGAAGCGAAATTTTTATTGTGATTTATTTTTTACTTCAATTTATTATTCAACCTAGCAGCTAAAATGGTGTTATAAACATGCTGAAATAATGCAATTTGTTGGAATGACGAAAAACGAGAAAATCATATTACATTAAGTACTTATGAATTTCATTAATTAAAAAAGTATAAAACAGCTGTTTAATAAAAGAAATATAAAAAAAGATTATACTTTTCACATATATATCAATACAAAACAGCGCTTAATATAATAACAGTATTTTAAGAAAGTTATTATATTGAATCAACAAATTATGCTGTTGACTGAACATTTCTTTTTTTTTTTTTTCATTTTAAGAAAATTTTCATAACAAACAAATATATATTTCATCCCTTAAATTTAAACAAATAAATTTTTAATCAATTTTCAATCGATTCGAAACCTTCGCTGAAGCTTCTATTATCATTTTCTGCCCTGCTCAATCTGGATGTCGACTTACTAAACATCAATTTTTCTATAAGCTTAGTGACTGTCGGTTATTTGATTTCGAACTTAACAACTCATTGATATCATAATATCAAATTCCAAATACAAATTATTGGTAATATTGACAAACTCTTATTGTTACATTAGCAATGTAATCAAATTCTAGCGTTGTTTCAAGAATAGTTAAATGTAAATTTGTTTTTATTATTGAAGCTTGCTCTTCTACAACTTCGATAGAGATAAAAAACAACATGTAACTTCGAGTTTATATAAATTTCGACTTTACTGCATTAAACAAATACACATTCAAGTAAATATCCAGAAATTTTAAATTTTGTTTTGCCCTTTTAGAACTTAGGTTGTGGTAAAAAAAAGAACAACGCGACTTCCATTTTAGGTATATTAGGACTTTACTGTATTAAACGAATACGCACTTGAGTAACTATCTTCGTAATCACTCACTTTGTACTTTATACTGATTTTTTCTTTTCTTTTTTTGTACAAAGCTTTATCCTTTTATTACATCGAATGCAGTTAATAGTAATAATTGGGAGAGGGATCTTCGAATATAAAGAATAAAATAGAGTCATTATAAAAAAAAAATGTTATGTTATTATTTAGAACTATTAAGCTTTTGAAAATGAATGTCAATCTTGATCCATTTCAAGAAAAGATCAATATTCTCAACACTTATTCAAAAGTGTGTATAATTCATTTATAATTTAAATAACAACTGATCGTTATATTCAAGTGCATAATTTCCAATAATATTATAATTTGTCTCGTGAAAACGCTTTTCTCCAATTGAGGTCGAATATTTCAATTACTTTCGACATGTTCTTTTTCATTAAATTTATTTAACTATTTTGTCAGCAGATTCTAAATAACGCACTTTGGCATTCGAATTTTTTCTCCATTTGTGCACCGACGGAAAAAACGTTTTAAATTTTATAAGCTCTGATTTTACAGAAGTGCAATAATTATCATTTTAATTTTAATCTTATATGTACATTTGAAATTCTTTCAGGAAATAACATTAACAGTCAGAAGAATAACACTGGATTTCAAAGGGACCGCAGTAAATTTTGTAAATAGCTATTCTTTGAAAAACGGTAAAAAAGACTCTTTTATTGTCCATTAAATTTAAATAATGGACAATAGTAATATTTCTTTCGTTTTTACTCATTCGTTGCCTTTCCAAAAAAAGCAAGTACGTAATTAATCGTCTGAAATAATGTTCTTTAAACTTCCAAGCTTCTTCAACGTCATTTCCTTTTAATTAACAATGCTTGAAATTTTAGCAATCATATTTTAGCCTAGGCATTGGAATTTCAAGCAGCACGATGAACTTTGCAAATCAAACACGAGAATAAACAATGGTAAGCTATTTTCCCCTTTTGTTTATTTTTTGCAATTCCAAAAAAGGAAGAGTTGTAATAAATCGCATGAAACAATGTCTGTTTTATCTCCCAGGTTTCTTAAATGACATCTCCTTTAAATTAGATTTTGCGAAACTTTAGCAATCACATTTTATCCTAAGTATTGGAATTTTAGGAAGTACGAAGAACCTTGCAGTTCATAAACGGGAACAAACAATGATGCATTTTTTTTCACTTTTTCTTATTTGTTGCGACTCCAAAAAAAGCAAAAGACGTACCAAATTGCTTGAAACAATGCTCGTTTTATCCGCTTGTTTTCTCAACCCCGTTTCTTCTAAATTAGTTTTTCAAGAAACGTCAGCAATCACATTTTAGCTTAAGTATTGGAATTTCGAGAAGCTCGAAGTACTGTGTAGTTCAGAAGTGAGATAAAAGAAGAATAGAAAATACAAAATCTAAATTTAAGAAGGAATGAAGAACTTCGCATCTAATATAATAGAAACAAAATCGTTTAATTAACATACTTTTGCAAAAAATGCTAACCGTGAGTTAAATAATTCTTTAAATTATAAAAATTATTTTTTTAAATTTTATTAATTTTATTTCAATTTCAAACGTTTTGCTTTTGAAATACTAGTCTATATTTCTTTACATATGCTTCCTTTAACATAAAAATCATTAAAAAATATATATAATTTCTTTATACTTATATTTTGTTGAAAAATTATTTTGCCCTTAAAAGCGGGGCACATGAAACAAGAGTGGAATAATGTTCTTTAGATTTATTCTTATTAATTATTACTTGTTCACCATCATTCAAAATATTTGCTATATTTAGCGTAAAAATACTATAAATTTAAAAAATTTACTAATTAATCTTTGGGACATATTCAAATAAAATTCAAATATACCTAAAATAATAGTTATTCATCAGATTATAGAATAACTCAATAAACTTCATTACAGATATAAATGATCATTATATTAGTAGCAGGAGAATATAATTGAATTTCTTTTAGCATCTCTTTTCCCAGATCGTTCCGTTGTCTAAATCTGACGAATAATTACTTATTTGCCATTATTAGAATCAGCTGGTTTTGTTTAATTATATTTCCGTATTTACTACGTGTTGTAATAACTTTATCAGCATTATTAGGTTTGAAACACGATTTGTATGATTATATTCGTCTGGCTTAATGCTTATGATGGAAAATTTCATTATTATTCATTATAATAAATTACTACATACAAAACTGAAGCAGTTAAACTACAACTGAGCTGTTTATATTAAAAGTTCAAAAGGAAATACAGAGAAAGAAATGTTATTAACAAGGTAAGTGAAGAAAATTTCTATCACATACTTGAATTTTATATCTAAATTTTTCCTGAAAACTTCCTGAAAATATATTTTACAAAATTCAGCAAAAAGAGCCCATAAAAATATAGCTAAATTGTTTATTCAAAGATTATTATATTGATTATTTTGCTTAATTCAGTTTGAACTTCTGAATAAACGAATGCCTTTTTAGGATGTATATGTTTATAGGTAAATATTTTCATATAATTGATGTTAATATATTCAAAATAAAGATACTTCAAATATAAATTTCTCGAAATAATTTGATAAATCACTAACGTGATGAAACTAATATGCAAAAAGAAGAAACAACATAAAACAAATTACATATTACAAATGATTTACATTTTTCAATATATTTTAGTCGTTTTAAATTATAACCATTGCAAATTATTTAAACATAAAACAACTGGTTATTATTGTGTTACTTCAAAGAATGTTTTTCAAAATCAACATATAAACAAAAGAAAACTAGTGTTCTCAACATAATAGTTATCTAAAAGTGGTAATAACAGTTTTATGTAATTCTCATCTATTACATTCCTTTCATCATAGGATTATTATTATATGTTTATGAAATAGTCAAAAATAATTCTAGAAATTTTCAGTATTTCTGCAAATGCTTTTTTCTTTATCAGCCTTTCTAGTTTTTATACAGAAAGAAAATGTCATTGTAATGCCAGTATGAATCACTTTTGGTTTAGGCATTTCATAAAAAGCAATAAACATTCTGCATATATATCGCATATAATGAATGAATTTAATTGATATTCATATTCTCATTTGAAAAAAATATAATTTTCGATTATACATTAGAAAACTGTTAATGAATTACATTAATTTCTATAATAATACCGTCCTCCAGCTTCTTTAATAATTGCATGAGAAAAAGGAAATTAAACATTAAATGTTTCACGGCAAACTCGTCTTAAGACGGAATCTATTCTCCCTTCAAAACGGCGGACCAGTCTATAGACGGAAACAAAAATTCCCTTAAAACTGTTACTGCCCGTATTTTTACGGGTTGCTGTTTTTCCCTTCCCCCAATCTCAAGCTGTACGATAATGAGAAGGGAATGTGAGATAAGGTAAAGTGAATCGTTATCAATGGAAGATATGATTGACGTCTTCCTGCTCGTGTCCATTTATGCATTTTAAAATGTCGCTTACGTTCTGAGCCGTTACTTTTAAGATTTTGAGATAGTAAATACGTAGCCAAAATTAGTTTTAAATAAAGGGAATAAAATTGAACGTATGAAAATATATATCTGGAATGAATAAATATACGTATTATTAGTAATAATTTGATGGATAAGATCTTAAAGCTTTCTAGTATAAGAAAATAGTTTATCTAAAAATATATATAATTAAAATTTGACAAGTTTCTCTTTTATAGCGTGCTTTGATTTAAGGATTGCTTATGCAATTTATTTTTCAAAATAAGACACTGAACTTATGTACAGAATTTACTTAACGAACGAAACTTTTTAATTTTTAATGAAATATTTTTTTTAGTTTTCATTAATAAGTGTATTTAAAAACGGGAAGATATATAGAACCAATATAATTGAGTGGGATTTTTCGGAAAGATTAGCATTCATTATATTAAATCCTTACTTTTATAATGTAATAATCTATATATGAAAATTGAATATTTGTTTAATTCTTTAAACCTTATAGGATTTTACACTCCTTGGCGAATTCGAACAAAAATGTAATCATTGTAGATATATAAGTTTCATTGTTTTTATATTTTTCTCTGGTTTTTGTAATATTTTCAAAGTTAATATAAGTGCAGTTTTAAAGGTTCTATTTTTTTTTCGAAATATTAATCTTATTTGACTGCTGAATCCCATATACATTGAGCGGTTTTGTTAATGTTAAACTGGTTTCTTCTGACATTTTTACTTATACATTTAATATTGAGTAATTTTATCCGCTTGAAAGTAAATGAATAAGTGATCTAATAGTGATAATTTTTTGTTAATTTAATTAAAGTGAAATAATTACACTATGTTTTTTTGAAATGTTGCCATTTTTTTACCTCCTTGATCAAATTTTATCTCTTATCTTAGCATTAAAAAAAATAATGCGTACAGCTGACATTTAGACTATTTTCTTCTCCTGTTTGTCTAGTTTGAGTTCACTGGATGTGATTTTAATTTATTTATCAAGTTTGTTAGTTTTTATTTCCTAATATGCCAAATGAAGAAACTAAAATGCTCGTTTAGTTTCCCAAAGCTTTAAAGAGGTAATTAATTATTGTTAATTAGGGCTAAGTTTTCTAAATATTCTAAAGAAATTGAATATAAAAATATAAACATTTAAATAAAAAAATCTGTATATTTTCTTTCTTTTACTATAAACAATAAACGCAGGCAAGTATTTTTATATATAATAGTTTGTATATGTAAAATTGATGTACCTTGTTCTGACATTTTGGCTTAATTTTCCTGTTCGCTCCTGTTTTTATTGTCATCTAATATGCGTTCTTGTACAATAATCATCTGGCATGCAAATGGGAAAATAATTCTTCAAACTATCACATGCTTTGAAATCGCTTATCCAACTTCAAGCGCTTAAAATTTTCTCATAGTTTCTTTATCTTTGTTCCCATGATTAGAAACCTTAAAAACAATTATTGTTTAGCTTAAAGTCTAAAAAAAAAGTCGTCTTGATTTCGAACAGTGTGAGAACAAATTCGATTTAAATCGGCTTGTCAAGAAAAATGTACGAAAAGATATTGTCAGATGAGCATCTGATTGACTGTCCCCTAACGTTTCACTACAAAGTACGTCGTTAATGGTAAAAACCACAGATGTTATTTCAAGGAGTATTTCCTTATAATTACCAACTCGTCCTAAAGAGGAGTAAGGGAAATAGCAATTCACAATTTTCTGGAAATGGAACCTTATCTTACGCAGTGCCCTGATAGTAAACCTAAAGATGATTCATAACAAAAAAGGCTTTAATTTAAGAATCAATAATAAATTTTTGCGAAATCTCTCACTCAGTAAGATCGTCCTAAGCATCCTTTCATGTAAAAAGTTGACAAAAAGGTTAAAAGAAAAGCGATGTTTATACAATATCCCTCTTGACAATATTCAAAATATAAACTATTCAGCAGCAATTAAAATACACAAAAATCCACAAAAACCATAACAAAAATTATTCCACTATGATAAAAAAGTGTAACACTAAAACAAGTTATTTTCTATCTCTGGAATAAGAAAAATTCGAAAACACCCACATTTCAAGTAATTTGAAATTTTTTATTCTTAATAACATTTAGCACTACATTTTCATTTTTTAAAAACAGAACTCGTTTGAACGCGGGTGCCAGATACGCAGGAATATTTCTACTAAATTAGTGAATATCTCTACCTTATAATGAAAATGAGTATTCGAATTGGCGATCAAACAGTTTGTCCTAGGGCGAACACACTTCATCCGTATATAATTTGGAACTGGGAATGTACACCTGAGGAGGAAATTACCAAATATTTTAATTAGAATTTTTGTTAATTAAAAATTAAGTAAAATTTTAACATTTATCCGCGATAAAATCCGAAATTATTTCAACACAATTTATACAATATACAGTTTTATTTATACATTTGATTGTAACATCAAGAAAATTCATTCTTTGAAGTAAAATTAAGATCTTGAACTTTGTGTCATTTAGTGACACGCTAGTTATGGAACTTTCGCTTCAGCTACATGGTTTATTTGTATTTCAGTAAAGAAATTTTGAACTCTTTGCTTTTAGCTTATATCTTTTGAACCCTTTATCTAAATCCTCATCAGTTGGATAAAAGCCAGGATGAAATATTAGGTAAAAAATGAAAACGATCTTAGTTTCAATAAATATATATATATATATATATATATATATATATATATATATATTTGAAATATACTAAATTATTTTTGATTAATTTAAAGTTGAAAAATCATATGGCATAAAATTTCGTATCATTGATAAAAAAAAAATATTGAATTCACAATTAATGTTGAAATTAATTTTCTACTGCGATATTTTCGAATGAACTTTAAAATTTTAATAATTTTTATTAACGCTTTAAAGGGTTTTCTTTTCCTAGTCATGTTGGAGTAAAATGCATTTAGAATTGCGATTGGCCTAGGAAAAGAGATTCACTTATTAGATAAATTTAATCTGATTTATTAATTACATTTTTCAATTAATAATTAAGAAAGAGTTCAAGACACATCATTTTATTTGAGATAAACAAATGAAGCCTCTTTGTCTCACTGAAAAATTCGTAAGAATTTATGCCACCTTACATAACTTTATTCAAATATTAATGAATTTGGTGATGAGCGTAAATCCCATGCCCTTAGAAAGGGTAAATTAAAATTTTAAAGAAATGAGTTCCACTGTCCAACGTATGTAGGTGCTGATTTTGTTAATTCTATTTCAAACTGTGAAGTCTGAAGATCAGCAAAACATACAGACAAATAATGGCGCACACACTCATCCATCTTTATTATTAACAGAGACAAATGTTTGTGCGTTTTGACACTCTATTAGAGCTTACATATTTATATCAGTGGAATATACATCTAAGAAAAAGAAACTGTGCATTGTAGAGATCATTGCTTTTCTACTTCTGAAACATTTAAAAAAATTATTAATTAAAAATTAAATGAGATTTTGATGAGTTTTTTTTTACAATTATAACAGTATAAAAAAGATTTTTTTTTTATTATCTTAAAATTCAAAAGATTACTTTTTTAATGATTCATTTGTTTTGAACTTTATTTTTTTTATTTATTTGCAATACATTCAAGAGCATATATTAAGCCTTTTTAACAACAGCAAATTTCACTGTTATAAAATAGTTTAAGCCGTTTGCTTTATTACTACACTTTTTTTTCTATTGTTCAAGATGAAGTTACGAAGACATGGCTTATATTTCCATAATTAGTAAATTTCTGCTAAAGCTTGCTTTTAATATACTTTTAGAATTTTTCTTGTAATTGAACTAAAGTTTAATTTTACAACTGAGCATCGAAAGAAATGTTCAACTTTGCATTCATTTTTAAAATATCTGCTCTATCTTGTAAAATAATTAAAAATATAACAATATATGATTGTTTTTATAACTTGAAAATTACATTATTATTATAATAAGATGAATTGTAGTTGAATCAGAAAAATTTTCACTGGATAAGATATATGATAGATCATCTGAAACATTTCAAAAATTGAAAAGAAATATTCAGTAGTATACATAAAACTTTATTGCTGAATGATTCGATTCCCCGAATTTAGAAATTTAATAAGCCTGATTGGTTTCAACAAAACAGGTTTTGCATTAATTGAAGTTTATTCACTCCCGTTTTAAATTAAGGATTTACTGTCGCGTAGCTGATAGAAAATTCACAAATTATGTAGTATAGAATGGTGCATGGCGTGTGAAACAGTAGGAGTTATATGACTATCAAAATTTAAAATTCTAAGATGTTTTGCTTAAGAAACCATTTAATTAAAAATTTTATATTGACCAGCCACCTCGACACATGTGTTGGACGCCAAAAGCATCTAGGAAGAAATGAGCAAAAAAGACCAATGCAACTGCATCTGCAAAGCTTTTAAATTCAGAATTTTTTTTTATGATTCGTTTACCCCACGATATGTTGTTATCCGATTGCAAAATAGTGAGGGCTTTGATTCTAACCCGAAAAACTTAAAGTTGAAATTATCTTTTTAAATTGTAATTTATTTTAAAATGGTTCTTGACATTCTGTGGGAGCTTTCTTTAGAAAAATTCCAGTTGAAAATTGTTAATTATAAGTCTAAATAACCTGTATTATTTAAGTCATTTTTCTAGACCAAATTTGTATCATGGATATTACAAAGAAATATTTTGACAATTACTTTTATGTGTTGCAGTCATAAGGTGCATCAGCTGCATAATCCAGTTATTTCAGCATTACTGAATTATTGTAAAATATATTTCAAAATTTTAATTATGCAGATCAACACCAAAAACCGATATCTCGGAAATTGAAATATGGTATGAATATCCATAATTATACAATCATTTTCTAAATACTGAAGAAGCAAATTTATAATTTGATGTTACTTATCGCAATTAATGTTTTAAACAAGCATTTTAAAATATTAAAATACATTGGCAATGCGCTGAAAGGATTTTTTTTTCAAGAATTAAATCGATTGTACGTAATTTCGAGAAATAATTTCACAGTAAGAGGGGATTAAAAATTTTGAGAAACAAATTACAATGAAAAAAAATAATAGACGAACACTTTCAATTTATAAAAATTAGATACTTATCAAATTAAACATAACAATAATTTATTCTTAAGTTTTATGCGGTGTTTTTTGAAATAATCGAAAAACCTCAAAAAAAAAAGACAATCACACTTTTGGCATTTTCAATCTATGTTATTGTAGCTCTCTTCTTAACCTCTAAAAAAATTCTCTTAAAAATCGAAAGACAGCGATAAGCAACAACTGCCACTCACCATGTGGTATGCCAATGACTTAGACCCAGCAGCGCTGAACTGACCGCAAAAGGGGAAATCAATCTCTTTGTCAAAATCCTGACACTTTTAAGAATAAACCTGTTATTCAGACGTGCCGCTATCGGTAAGTATAGCGATCTGAACGCCGCCAACAGGAGGGTTAAATGTTTCATGATATATCTACCAATTTATTATTATGAATCTTTTTCAAATATGTATTTGCAATTAACATAAAAATTGTATGTTCAAAATATCATGTTTAAAATAAAATATCTAAGGAAATCTGTATGTAAATTTACGAGATTAGGATGGAAAATAATCGGATGCTTTTAAATACCTTTTTGAAATATTATCATCTTCAATACACTTTCCTCTATATTTTGC
>JAPMOR010102437.1:624528-647090 GCA_026543865.1 Argiope aurantia | reverse complement strand
AATACTGCACATAGTAATACTTGAAATTCAAAACGTCGTCTGCTAGTCCCCCTGCGTGGTTCCATTTACATACATGGCTCAGGCTCCCAAAGGGCCATTCGTTATTCCGTGGAGAAAATGGCGGCTTATTTAGTACCCTCGAAAATTCTCTCCTGCAATTATCATTAATTATTTCTTCCTCACACCCAAACGTACGCTTAATGAATATGGAAGAAAAAAACGAAGCTGTAGGGTTCATTTTTGCAATTATCTCAATAAGAGAAATGTGTGTTTCTACGAGTCACTTACACCTGCATTTTTTTTAAATGTGTTTTTTTTCATTCTATTTCAATGATAAATGCTTTTGGAAGGCTCTGAACTTAATTTTGATGTCAAATTATATTTTTGTGGGTGATATATGAAATGTTTGTGTATTATTTTTACAATATCTATTGCAGTTATTTTTTTCAGTATATTGTTAATGCATATTCAAGTGTTTCTTTTTTATTTATTTATAAAATGAATAAAGATCTATTTTTTCATCTAACGTTTTTTATTCATGATGAAATATTTCACTTCTGGTTCATTTATTTAGAAACATAAGAGTAATACGAAAGAAACCTCAAAATATTAGTTCACAAATTAATTGATTCACTGCAAGAAATATAAATTAAATGTTTGTTGAGAATATCGCACCATGCAATCTTTCGAATAAATCAGCAGACCTATTTAGTTTGAATTATAATTTTCTTACCGTTTGTGTTCAGTTATTAATAAAATAATTAACGAAAAAATATCATAAAATAATATAAATTATCACTAAGTACAATTTTCTAAATTATATATGTTCGTAATTGTCACCTTTAAAGACAAGCTGGATTTTAGAGAATATCAGTTGCCGTTCATTTCAATTCAACACTTGGAAATAACGTTCAAAATTCTCTTTAAAAGGTACTTTTAATCATAAAAATTAATTAAGATTTGTTATTTTAATCCTTTAAAAGATCGGGGTTTTTTTTCTTGTCATAGTATATTAAATTTTTTTAGGATTGAGAAAGATTTAAGGAAATACATTTACTTAGCTTATTCGATAAATTTAATTTGATTTATTATTTAATTTGGTTAATTTATAATTAAATAAGAAATCAAAATACACTAATTTGAATTAGATGATGAAATTTCAAACTGAAGCATCTAAGTTTCTATTTTATAGAAAAATCTGTCAGAATTTATGCAACCTGCATAACTTCGTACAAAGATTGATGAATTTGGTCGGAAACCTTTCTTATATGGGCCCATGGAGGGTCTTATACTGTCTTTTGTGTGCATGAACTTTCCTAATGGGAATTGAGTCTCGTGATATTATAGTGCCCTTAAAAATACGTAAATCTCTAAATAATTGGTCTTCTGATTGTACGCTGTCTTTCGTGGCTAATACATTTCAGTTTCTGATATAGAGTATAAATTAGTAAAATCTACCTTTATTGACTTTTAATTATAAAGGAAAATCAAGAGATTAAGTATGTAATAAAGGAATGAAAATGATTTAAACTTCACTGCATACAGTAAACGTTATTGGCAGTATGGAGAAAATATTTTTGCTTATTAAAATTTAAGCAAAAATATATATTTTTAAATTTTATCATTTAGAAAAAAATATTTATGAAAATTAAATTGGTATTATTAAAAAAGATTCTTTTTGAAAAATGTACTTAATGGATTAGCAATTTCGGGATTTATTGAAGATATGCGCTGAAATCTTGCTTGGTTTTTTAATAATTAAAACTCTTCTTAAGATTTCAAAAAATTACACCGATGTAAATACTCCCACTCTCCAAAGTATAGCGGTGTCCAAGTTGATAGCTCTGTGTTAAATGGTCTATCCTGCTTTGCAGGATCGTATACATACAAGCATTCTTCCTTATTACCAATAGAGCTGGTAGATCTTGTCTGTGTGAATAATTTTACATTATAAAAAATATGTGATTGAACCATAACTCAAACATTGCAAATAAATAACTTTTTCTTATACACGAATTTCTTCTATTCCTTAATGTTGTGTGTCCAACATTTTATCTGAGAATCTAACTTTTTGTTTTATGTCCTTTTTATATTAAAAAAATATAAATATATGCATGTAATATGTAATTTATCTCTAATAATATATAAATGTAAAGCAGTAATTTCTGCTTCTTTTGTTATAGAAATACTCAGAATATTAAATATTAATTCGATAAACATAATGATAAAATAATATATAAACTAATAAAATACATTTAATTAGTCGAAGGGACTAAAGCTTATGATTTCGTTTCTAAATAATTACGATCATAATTATAAAATAATTTTATTTCTAGTTTTATTTAAATTCAGTTTCTGAAAAAACGTGTGAGCTATTTTGGGACAAGTCTCATAATTTTGAATCCAAGTCAAAGTGACGAAGACGAGGCTTCAAGCGATATCTCTTCTCCAAACGTCAGCAGCGTACCAACGTGAGAAAGTTTGACAGATTTTACCATAATCGTGTAGGCGTTTTTGTGAAACCAAATCTCGAACTTGCTATCCTTTTGGCAAAATTCTATAACGAGGACTCTAAACCGAAAGTAAGAGGTAGTTGGGTAGAAAATATTTTAATGTTGCCTTAAATTATGAAATTTAAATACTTGACATAATCCTAATATTAACAAATCTCATTGCTGCTATATATATATATATATATTGTTCGTTTCCTGACATTACTACTTTTCGACCATTCTATCTCAATAAGGGGTGAGACCTGTAAGATGAGCGCATTTCCACTTTTGTTATTCTTTGATCTTGATTTCCACCCTGTTAAATACTTTTTCACTCAATTTTTTTTTCAAGTGCATGTGAGTTTCGTTTTTGACAGTGTTATTTTGTTTTAATTCAAAATTTATTTATTTTATTCCCTACATTAATCCGATTTTACTTTATTGTTAAATGCAAACATCTCCTCCTTTCATTTTCCCTTTCACCCCTATTTTGAAAAGTTAAACCCATCCTAAAGCAGGCACAAAAGTGTAAATGTTTTGGAATCCGTTGGCAAATAATATGTGTGTTTGTTTTATATCTCTTTCTCAAGGATTGTGACAAATTCAACAAAAATTGGCACACATATTGTTTAGCATTTTAGAATGAATAGTGTCACCTTTTTAAAATATCGATTAATTTTTCATATAAGAAATTAATAGAAACTTCGCCATTTTTTTCACTTTTTGCCATGAGTCACATGATACCAGAATAAATAATTTTAAACCAACTTAAGATCCAAAATTTTACCATTTTATTGATATCTATATAATAAACAGAGTTTTTTTTTCCATTGTAACTGATTCTTTAACTAAACCCATTAATATTAATGAGCTTTTTTAAACGTCCTTACCACCTTTTTTTAACTTCTGTTTTAATATATATCTTACTGTCAGGTTTTCATTTATTTCAAATTGCATTTATTTGTAGTTATGCCTCAAAACAGACATATCTCAGTACTCAAACTGGGGCAAGAAAAACAAGGCTCTTATTAACAAATGAAACACAGAAGTTGTTCGATTCAGTAGGATACAGTATCATCTTATTTCTTATTCATATTCTATGACAATTAAAGAAATCATGATCAACGATTTATGAAGTATATAAGGAAATATATTATCGTTTCTCTGCATTTTGCTTTATTCTGATCTTGCGGGATAAATTAGAAATTTAGAATGCTAGTAGTTGCTCAGCTGTCCAAAAACCCACGTTAAACTTTGTTCGATTCAATAAAGGTTTTATATCTGAAAAGAATATGTGCTTCGTGCTCATAAAAATTTACGGTTATGATAAACTATAACAATAAGAAGCAGCTTAAAGCATTCAACTTTAACATTACTTTTGAAATGTGATGTTATTTTCACGGATGTTGATATTTTCTTTCAAATTGTTCGATAACATATTTCATGTTTAATTTATAAGGTTTATCCAAAATCAATGAAATTCTTATTTTTCTTCAATATAACAACTAATACAAGTAAAATTCTCAACAAATTTTATATAATATTACTATAATGTTTAATATCCCAAATTATATGCATCTCGTAGATAAATATTGCTCTTATGCACTGGAATTCAAACTAATTTAGATTCGTATGGCATCAGAATATGTATTCATTCAAGCTAACTTAAATGTCACTTGTATAGATAATATAGATAAATACAGAGCAGAATAAATGTAGAATTTTATGTATGCAAAATATTGATAAAATCTCACATATCGATTTGGAATAAATATACCCAATTACTATGATATATATTTCAATATATCAATATGCAGATTGATAAATGCAATTAAAAGATCAGGAATTGATGCAGGTAATAAGGAATCTTCTGTCGAAGTCTATTTATATCACCTCGTAAACAGACCTTGTTATGTAACTCAAAGGGTAATCAATACAGTTTCGTACCCTTCATTGGTTTCTTAACCGTTTATACTCGGATGTCTTCTCCCAGGCACCATTCTAGACAGTGCATCATTTTGAATTTTTTTTTTAATTTTGATTGCTAAAAATATCGACAGAGTAGTAAGAAGATGTAGATTAGTTTTTCGAGAAAATTCAATTTAAAACAATTATATAGATTTATTTTTCATCGCAATAAACAAGTCTTAGTATTAGGTAAATAATTATGCATCGAATTACTTTTCCGAGTACAAAGGGTTAAAGAAATATTACGTTAAATGATTCACAAATGATCTGAAAGTTGAATTTAATGCATACCAAGAGAAAAGTTATGCAAATTAATGGAATATAAGGAGCTATCTAAAGAAAAAAAAAGAGATAAAAAGGAACATTCGTTATTAAAGTGTACTAAAAAAATCGTTTTGAATAACTGATCTTGATAAATTCTGATACACGAGCGTAATAAAAATATGACAAAGTATTTCACTGTATAAATTCAATAGAATATCCTGATTTTTCAAAGCTGTATGGGTACAAACACTTATGTTTGAATAGAATATGTCAGAAGTTTGATTCTACATTTTGAAGTATGCTTTTGACCTTAAAAAATTACATTTTATTTAAAATTTTATCAATGTTTTCAAAACATAAAAGGAAATACAAGGAAAATTAAAATTTCTGTACATAAGAATTTTTTATAGTTTTTTATTAAAAACTACTGCTAAAAATTTTCATTAATTATAAATGAAATTATTTATGTATGGATGTTATTCTGCATATGGACCGATTTTTCTAAACTTTTAATGATAAAAAATATTTATACACATCCGTATATTTATAGAACCATCTAATGTAAGAATATTTTAATAAAATTTATCAAAAATTTAATTAGAATATATTTTTATTTATAGATTATATATGGTTTATTTTAATATTACATTTTGATTATGAATTTGTATTTGAGTTCAAGATAAATTTTATTATAATCTAAAAAAGATTATTTGTTTGAAAACAAATCTTGAGATGTCTTGGAAATGATGCCATATTTACTTTTAAAAATTAAATTTCTATTACTAGTATCTTTAAGTAAATCTTTGCAACTAAGCTTAATAGCAAATATATATATATATATATATATATATATATAAACTTTTTTAATTTATTAAAAATAATCATGGAATTATTTTCAATAGAAAAAAACATAACAAATAATGGGGAAAGTAAAAAAAATATTCTGATTCAGTCATATCTTGACATGATGAACATGGTTTCAACTTGGTGCTGAAGTGTCCTAATATTTGTCAGCTACAAGACAGCCCCCTAAAAGTGTATTCAGTTTGCAGTCAAGGCTCGAACATACGAACAGGTGTATAGGAATATATGAGAGCGGAATCATACCACCTGACTTGACAGCAATGAAGAGCTTACGCCGAAATTTTCCTTCAGCTTTCTCATCAACACCCCTCCCGGTGTTATTCCCAACTTGAGTCCCCTTCACACTTCTCAACCTCTTCACTCCTATTGGGAGAAATTTCATTCCAGAACGGAAAGAATCAAAATGGAATTAACGCTCAAGGCGGGTGAAGGAAGCTTAGTGTCAAATTTTAAAGAAAGATCCGACGACTTATTTAAAACGTGTCTTTGAGAAATTTTCTTATAAATAATTTTCATCTTGTGTTCATTTTCAAATAATTATATAATAAATTTAGATTAATTTAGTTGTTGTAAAGTCATATAGAATAATCCACATAATTATGGAGGGGATTTCTCTAAACATTCAATGTTTCGTATTCTAACCTTTAGTATTTACGTGTAAAAAAAATGTCATTACAAATACATTTTTATTAGTTCAGTAAATATCAGAAATTTTCTTACATTATTTCTGACAATTTATTACATTAAAATTTTCTTACAATTTATCTGAAGATTGCATTATCATCTAATGCAATCTTGAGATAAATTGCTTCCAAAACTCACTATTAGATGGCGACAATAGTGTGGATTCAAATTGAATTTAATTAATGATAAAATTAAAATCATCCAACATCAATAAGTAAGTTAAATTCTTGTTACAAAATGTCTTCCTTACAGACATTGAATAATTACTTTAAATTAAAGCTCATACAGGAAAAAATACTAATTAATTTCAAATGGTTTCGATTGTAATGCTTTTAATAAAGTATGATTAACATTCTTTATTAAAAAACAAATAATTATTTTAAATAAATCTCAAATATGACTTGTTCATTTAATTTCTAAAAATTGAAGAATTTCAGTAAAAGATTTAGAAAAAAAATGTTTTCCATTTTGTCGCTAATTTTTATTTTTAGAAAATAAAAATAAGAAATAAATTTAGGCACTAACAATTTTTTAAAGTCAAATAACTTAGAGTCATATTATTTTTAACCCCATACATAAAATTTAAAGACGTTTCAAACTGACTTTGAATCAGACACTTTTAGTTATTTATCAGCTATATTATTTTTCTGAAGTCTTACGACAGCCATAGAAATAAATTCATTTTTATCGTCTTTTGTTTTAATGTTTTCAAAGAAAAGTAACAAAAATACATAAAAAAAATTATGCAATTATCATAATTACCTCATGTATTATTACTCCCAAATGCACGATAATGATCATGTTTAATAATTATAGAAATTATTGCCTTAAATGATGGGTGACACGGAAACATTAAAATCGAATGAGAAGTTTTTATTATATAAAGCTCCAAGAATACGTATACGTGAATTTTTAATGATAGATTGTAATATAAATTCTATCTTTTCTAACTTTTCATCTCACTCAATGGAGTACCCATTCATTATAATTCTACCCTACCGTCTATTAGAGGAATCTTTATTTCGTTTCTGACTCCCGTGCTTTTCAAAGGGATTCCACATGCAGTTAATATGCTATAAGTTATGTTATTAGGACTTACTGTAGCTTCCAACTAAAAGTGAATTTTAAAAACTTCATAGATTTTAGTTTAAAGGAGTTACAGGAGGATCTACAGGACTTTCTAAAAGATTTTCTAGCACTAAGAAGATCTTAGGACTGCAGAAATAAATGATTGTTGCGATAGAATATGAGAAGCAAAGTCAATGCATCATACGAAATAGTTTTCTCATTGAATTACGCTAAAATAACAGCATATATTATAAAAAGCTTGAAACACAGGTTTAATGCAATACAAATTCAAACTATCACAAAACTGTTGCATGTAAAACAACCGTACGATTCACACTGAGACCATGACAGATGCCATTCATATCTCATGCCATTGCAGATAAAATTTCCAATTGGCAAACCTTTGGAGAACTTAAGGCCATGCTATCGAAAGTTATAATATTTCGCATGCTCTCATACATGCAATAATATTGTTACGATGTCCAAATTTTGTATTGCTTTGAATCTATGTTGTTTATTCTTATTTAATTAATCTTTTTTTAATAATTAACTATTTTGTATGTCAATCCATACTCTTTTATAAAAATAGCTTATTCACTTATGTCTGATCTCTCCTTAAAGATCACAAATGCTAATATACACTAGATAAGTGGAACAAGAATTTTAGATTTGGTAGAGATTTTAGAATTCAAAACCTTCATTTACAGCATGTATCTAATGCCTTCATTAGAAATTTAAGTTTACACGTGTAGTCGATTACTCCATTACAGGGGAAATTTTAAGTTATGTAATAAAATAAAACATTCATTTAAGCGCTTTTTAACGATATACGTTTACACATTTATGGTCATTTTCACTAAAAATTCACTTCGGAGTGTTTCAGAATTCGCAATACATTTTATTGTGTACTCGTTTTCCAAAGAGAAAATTATATGGTTATTAAGGAAGTCCAAATGCCCTTAAATTTTGTAATGAAATAAATTTTATAAACAGTATTTTCAAAATATTCTTTGAACACATAAAAGACTCAGACAATATCATCATGCAATATTTTTCTTAACATTAGCGACTGACAGAAACAAAAAAATAGGCGATTATTTTACGTCATGGGGAACTCAGGAATAGACATCCGTCAAACTGCTTAACAAAGAAATTATATGAAGTTTTAAGCATGGATAGACGCAACCTGTTGATCCCTTTATTTTGCTATTCTACTATATTTGAAACTATAAATGCTGTTATTAAAATATCATAGTTTAAGACAAAATATAAATTCATTAATGAACCTGGATGGGTACTTTTTATTTCATTTGACTATTTGATGTTTTTAATAAATAAGCACAGAATAAAAATACTTCAATATTTATAAGAACGAAAACAATTACAATCTGTCAAATATTTTGATTGGAAATTATGGGCAGCAACGTCCATCTGTCCTACAAAATGTACCATCATATTTTTGGTGGAATATGTGTAGGTTTGTTTTTGACAAACCGTAAATGTGTAGTCATTATTAACGTTCAGAAACTATCCAAATGATGTCAAACTTCTTTTAATCTAAGATAGCATCAAAAAGGATTTCAAACTCTCACTGATTCGAAAATTCTATGAAACTAATTAATTGGGTTAATAGACAAAATCAGTGATTAATATCGGTTAAGAGATAGTAATCGTTCCATTAATTCTGAAGTATGATTTAATGGTAAAACCTTGATATCAAGATTGGAGGAAAGGGGCCTGATATCCACAATACATTTGGCCTGGTACATGCTAGATTCCCAGCCTGAATCAAAAGTTCGCAGATTAATGCAAAGAAGAAACTTGGAAGAGAGCTCAAGGGTATCATTATATTGCAGAATTATTTTGCTTTTCTGGTGATATTTGTACAATTATGCATGTGTCTCCACTTATAGCGATGCGACCGCTTTTATTCTGAAGAGCATCAGATAGAAATATAGTTACGAATCTCATTATTCATCCATTTTGAATAACAATTACTTGAAAATCCACCAAAATAAAAGCTTAATCTGCATACTCGTTCCGGAAAGTCATATTTAACTCGATTAGAAACCATTGTTTCTTAAGAGTACATGCACTACTCTTAAGTTGAAGTCGAGGAATGTTTTTGCTGACTTATGCTACAGTAAAAAAGAAACAGGTTTTGCCAATGATTTTTTGAACAATAACTTTAAATAAATTGGTCCTTTAAAAAAATTCAGAGCAGGCGAGTAAACTTCCTGGAGGGCACATAATCTTAAGAAACAAATCAACCAGATAAGTGACAAAGTCAAAATGGTTTCGTAACAACATTTACCAATGTTCAGGGTTCAACTTTAGGTACAGACTCGAAAATTACCTTAGTTGTTTAGCTAAACCATTGATTTGAATTTATCCTATCAATTATTTAATTAAGATAATCTGCTAAAATTCTAATTAGGTCTATTAATAGACATACCTGTATTTTCTGTCTGTATTTTTTTTATAAAACAAATTATTGCTCTGCTATTAATGGCAAAGCAATAAACTAATTTCTTGTGCTCATGTTTTATTCGAACTAGAAAAAGTGATGAGAAATGATAATCAGTGAAAAGAATGAAACAAAATTACTTTTGAAGATATATATATATAGAGAGAGAGAAATGATGTAATGTACAGCTTCATGAAATAGAACAGACTTCACATTATATCAAATAATTCAATTCAAGTCGTATAAAAACATGAAAAGTATTTTGCAGCATAAACTTCCCAGTTAAATGAAATTTAGTAGGTTCACACTGATAAATCACACATCGTATTACCTTGAAACCAGACCTAAACTAAACGCCCAACAACATTACGCGTAACAAACTAAACTGATGATCGAAAAAGTGGCAAAGAGAAAAAGAAAACAAAATCTGTGCCTCAGTTCTTACACAAGAAAGAAGACCGGCACAAAAAAAAAAAATGAGAAACAAAGAAAAAAACAACTTACGGCAAAAGAGAAAAAAATCCTTTCGCCATTTTAGTGTTGTCAGGGTTCGTGTTTATTTCCCATCAAGGGTGTCAAGTAAAAGTTTTATTGGCAGTTTATCTCGAGCGAGACGCTTGTTTTTTACGACCTCCTAAAACGGTGGATTGAGTGACCGCTGGACATACGAGGAACCGCTCGGGATAAACTGGATTTAGAGGGACTCGCACTGGGGGGAAGTTATTACTGTTTATATACCTTCGCTCTACAGAAGAAAAATAAATTTTCCCACACCTATGAGAAAACATCTGGAAAAGGAGTTTTCCAGAAAAATACTAACTGTAAGAGTTGGCGATAGGAACACTGAAAATTCAGCTTTATGTGGGCTGTTGTAGAATCTACCGTGAAGTATAGGACTCGACAAGCCTTCTTTTTTAGAGATTTTGGTTTTTATATAAATAAAGTATGATTAGATTAGAGTCTCTTTCGAAACTACTTTAGGGTTATTTGATACAGGTAGTTTGGCGTGAACAAAACATTATCTGCAGTTTCTTTTGAAACCTTCTGATGATTTGCGACAGTGGATGAAGGATTCAACGTGTATTAAGACCATTCCCATAATGAATCATTAATGGTTTAGTTTAGTACAAGTTTCGCTTTTAAAACAATGATAAGTCTATTTAGGGTCAGGTCTCGTACTTTCGCACGATTATTATAGGTCAAATATGACACCTAAGTTCACATACCGATCTGCATACTCGATCTGCGAGCGGCACTACATATCCTTGGCATCAGATTTAACGACTAGTAGGAACAAGGGATGTTTAATTGAAATAACCTCAGATCTGGAGTAGTTTCTCTGATCTCGAGATTTTCCACCAAGTCATTATGTCCTCAATTTGTGTTTCCGTAGGCTGGAGTAAAAATTATTATAAAATGTGAAAAAAAAAATTATGCCAATTCAATAGGGCCAATTATCTATTCATGTTTTGTATAAACATGATAAATTCTCTTTTTGAAGTTCTATTCTAAAGTCGTTTCAAGATAACATTTGGGTTTAACATAATGGTCTGATAATCTTGTAATGTTTTAGTGGTGCCTTATACTGTTACTGATATTAAAATTAAGCCAAACGCTTAGCTCAGTAGGACCAAAAATGGCTCATGGCAAAAAAAAAATCCAACAGCAACTACAAATTATAACCAAAATGTTGTATCCATCACTGAGCAAACTTTTGAAGCCGAAGAATTTAAGAAGCATCAATTACGAAACTAAGCAGAATGATATTATATATTCTAAGAGCACCATGAAGTCATGTAAGTAAAAAACTCACAGTTTTGGATAGTAAGTAAACTCACAGTTTTGGATTGGAGAGTTATTTTCAAAGTTCGAAACTTGATTCCACTTAAGATTCAAGAAAGGCACGTATTTCGGTCAAGAAGATTCATGGTTCGAAACTTGATTCCACTTAAGATTCAAGAAAGGCACGTATTTTGGTCAAGAAGATTCATGGTTCGAAACTTGATTCCATTCAAGACTTGAAGAATTATTTTAATAATAACAATTGAATGTAATCTTTTGGCATTAAGGGATAATGGCCGTTGTTGCCAAAAATCTCATTATCATGACGTTTCAATCAATCAATCAACAAAAATAATTCTAACGTTTAGATGAAAACATCTGTTAATGTGATGTGAAAATGTGGGGAGTGAAGAACTGATTGCCACCATTGCCATGTGGCCTGAATTCAAAATTTCATTGTGTATCCTGGAGTAAACTTCATGTTGTTTCAAAGTTAATATCTTCAAATTAAATTTGAGTGAGCCTTGGAAAAGAGTCTTCCATCCAAGGTAATCAAATTCTTCTGATTTCTGTACTATTCTGATTTACTTCAAAAGTAAATAAAAAATGTACGGATTTAAAAGGATTAAAGGGAATAATTTAATAGTGCAATTTATATATCTAGTTAACTTTTTAATTAGATGTTTCATCCTATTTGAAATATTATTATATAAAATATATATGGCCTACATCATTTTCTCCATGTCAATTTTCTTTTTGCATTAATCGTATTTCGACTTAATTTATATTTAAAAATCAAAAGTTCTTTAATTTAATACACTTGTCTTGCATGCGTTCTATGGGAAGAGATTGGCTGTGGTTTTAATATTTTATATGAAATAAAGTACAAAATTAACACATCAGTAGAATATTGTTTGATAATATACGATATTGTACGATATTAAATGATATTGCAAATACTGTACAATATTATACTATATTGTAAAATACCAATGAGCTATAGGGAAATTAGAATGAAACTGAAAATGAGATTTACAGAAATTGAAACCAGCAAATTAAATAGAATCTGTGCTAATATAGAGAAATAGATTAATACAGGATAGTAATATGATATGCAACATTGCCACAGTGTAAACTGACATTTTAATTTTCCTTTGAAAGGAAAATCCAGCATTTGTTCCTGTCCAAACAACCCCTCTGAAAACAGGATATCATGTCCCCGAATCGAAAAGTACTAATTAAAATTAACGATCAATTAGAAATAGAAACCGACGCCTTGGCGAACTTTTCATCTACGGCAAAATAAAACGCTTCAATTTCAAAGAATCCACGTAGCTTGAAATTACCGGGATTATCGGATGTGACGATTCAGGAAACTCATTCGGAGTCATGCTCCAAACGGCTAAATCCAGGTGTAATTAAACTAAAAGCACCAAAACATGGCACTTCAAAGCAGGCTTACTTTCGAAAATATAAATATTTGAACTCCGGAAAGGATAAAGAAATGTAGAAGGGTTTGTTGGAGCGAAGCGGTTCAAGTCACTGTAACGATTATTTTATTGTATGCATAAAGTTTCTATAATGTACGTAATACTTTTTTTGGCCTAAGTGGAGATTAGTGTGCACCATCTGTTTGTCGCCAATATTGCAACCCGTCGGATGCCTCTTATAGCAACCGTACTGCTGTTTTGTTTACTACTTTTTGCAATGGTTGAGTTGTACATAAACTACAATTACATTATGAAAAATGTTAAATTAAAAAAATATCGATTAAAGATTTTAATTTTGTTCTTTATTATAATTAAAATTTATTAAATAAAGAAAGTTAAGCTTATAATTAAGTTATTTTCTTCTTTCTTTTTTTTAATGTGAATACGAACAGAAAATAATTATTCTTTTGCAATTTTTATTTGTCAGTATGCGCTTTAAAAAAATCGTCTGCATTCTCACTTTAAAAGACAGCTGAAATGGAATTCTTCGCAGTTCTCGTAATTCTTTTGGTGTTATAACGGTTGGCTCCCTTCAAATTTGTTACGTCGGGAGTATTTCGAACCTGTAGAATGGATGAAGGGTGAGTTAAATATGCATATATATATATATATACTAGCCGCCTTTGGCGACCAGCCGGTTCGCCAGTATTACCGCTAGCTACAATTTTCAATTAAATATTTTAAGTAAGTGGTTTCTTAAAGGATTCTCAAACAAAACATTTTTAATCTTCAAATTTTGATAGCCATACCAAACTTATACTGTTTAGATCGTTTCTTTCAATTTACTATATATATTTTGCTAATTTGTTGTCATTTCCGGTAAAACTTCAACTTTAATTTAAAGTGGAAATGATAAAATTGCAATTGATATAAAGATATTTTTTAATAAAACGAAGCGTTTTATTTTATTTATCATCTTTATTGTTATTTATTAATTATTATTATTGAATGTGAGTATTGCAAACAGAATCGCTCGGTATTTAAGTCTTATGTTAACTGCAAAATATTTTTCATCATTTATGTAATATCTCAAACAATAATTCAACAAAAAATTCTGAGATTCAGCATAAAATTCAGTTTTTAGTTTTGCTTTCAAAAGGATTGAAATGAAATCAATAATAATATTTTGTTCCGGCTTATAAATATATTTCAAAAATTATGAAGTCTAAATTTAATGCAGTAAGGTATCATATTCTGAGAAATATTCTGGACATAACAAATTTTAAATACATGAATGAATGTTTCTATTTTACACGATGAACTAAGACTTATTTATGAAGTTTTAAATGTTAAAAATTAAGAAAAACGCAACATTTTCATAATCTTAGCCCAATTAATCTTGAGAAACCTGCACGCTAATTGGCGTATTTTCTTTGAAGCGATCGATGGAAAATCTAAAATTACCCTTTTTTTATTGAATAGTGATATTCAAATTTTCATAAATCAGTCAGTTTAAGTGATTGGAAATTAACTCTTAAAAGTCAGTGATTTAGTTGATTGGAAATTAACTCTATGACCATCATAAAATCTGTGCTTTCTCTTGTGGTGTATAGATTCTCCTTAATATCCGTTCGAAAAAAACATCACATACAAAAGTACAACATAGAACAAACACATCAAAAGTAAACATAACATTTCAATAGTTGCCAAAAACAAAAGAGAGAAAAATGCAATTAATAAGCAGACGATATTTAGAAAAGTACAGATATTTATACTGGAAAAGGAAATTATCTGAAATTAAAAACACGCGCAGACGATATTTACAAAAGTAAAAATATTCAAACCTGAAAAGGAAAATATGAGTTATTCCATCAATAAATGCCATAATTTTGTTTATATCTTCATTATTTTTATGAGTCATTAAACATCAAAATGGGTCCGGGACTAAATAACCAAGCTGTATAGAGAGTGTAAAAGATCATAAAATAATTTTTCTTGTATTTTTTAGAAAAAATAATATTTCATATTTGTTTCATTTCCTACAGACACGTGCCGAAAATTATATTTTTGCAGATTTCATTTCCAAAAAGATTTAATTTATTTTTAATTGGAGCTTTAATCTATGTGATGGCAACACTTTGAAAATAGCTAATTTTTTCCCATGAATGCAAAACGTGCTTAATCTTAATTTTTATTTTTTACGAAAAAATTATTGAAAAACATAGTTAAAATATTTATTTAAAAATTCATTAAAAATAGAAATTTAATTTTAAGATTAAAACATTAGTATCATTTAAAAGATAAATTTTTGATCTTTAACTTAATGTCAAAATCTTTTTTGTGCGGTAATATTTTCGGAAGTTATAGCAGAAACACGTCAAAATTTCGCTTAATTTTTAAATAAATAAAATTATAGTTAAAAATTCGAAAAAATAACCCCCCAGGTGCACATTCCCGGCCTCCAAGGTATACACGTCCCAAATTTGGTAGCTGTAGGTTGAATGGTCTGACCTGTAGAGCGCCAACAGACACACTCACACACACACACACACACACATTGAACTTTATTATAAGTATAGATTCATATTACGAGTTGATAAAGTTAGGAAAGGATGCTTGTTTGAAATTTTGTATTGAGAATGGTTTGATATTGAACCGGCAGAATGGATGAAAGGTGAGTGGAATATATTTTTTTTGAATTGATGAACGTGGGAAAAGTATGTTTGAAATTTTGCATGGAGAATGCTCCGATTGCTTATTTCTCAGTTTTTTCTTTTCTCTTGGTTATGTACTATTTCTGTTATCCACAGTCTTTGTGTTCAATGTGCTAGCGAAGCCGTAGGAATTTTTTTTAAGTTAAAAAAATTCTGCCTGGTGCCTTCTACAGATGCCGAAGGCATCTGTAGAAGGTACCGGGCAGTATGAAAAGGAAAAAAAAAAAAAAAAAAAAAAAAAACCACTTATCAGTAAAAAGTCCTAATAAGATGGCGGTAAATGGTAACCGTAACTGTTCCGCGGAAGTATTTGTATATTTTGTCCGCCATCTTTATTGGCGACTTGGCATTTTTGGCGCAGCTGGGTGCACACTAAAATTCACTTTTACCCTTTTTTTTTTATTTTTGATCATGGAATTATATCTGAAAATCTATAAGACATATATTCTTCCTTATGCGAAAAAAGCAATATTTGTAACTTTAACTTTTGTGAATTAAAAATTGAATGATTAATTTTTATCAAAATAATATATGTTGAAATTTCCGCCTATTTTTAAAGCCTTTGACTTCAATTTTGATACTAATATAAACAGAAATAGAATTCTGGGATTACAGGAAAATGTACCTTTATTATTGCAACAATAGTAAATTTGTCAAAAAATTATATTCATGCAAAACTATTATGTAATTATATATATATATGCTCTCAAATTTTTATGTAAGATATAAGCTTTTGTTGAATCAATAATAGTACTTTATTAGTGCATCAATAGCAAATTTGTCAAAATTTTATTCATGCAAAACATATATTTAGATAAGATATATATGCTTTCAAACTGTTATGTGAAATGTAATTGTTTTTGTTGTCACAAAATACAAAATTTTTTAAGTATTTTTAGCTGTTTCATTTGTATTTTAAGTGTTTTGTGGTGTGAATGTACAGTATTTTGATATACATCCATGAAATTTGAAGCAGGCGATGAGGCATGGACAATGGTCTAATGATAAGAGTTAATTATGTCAATACCGGACACTAAATGTCCTAATGCGTCTGTATTTGTCGTCGTGTTGTGATTCAAGTTAACCGATGCAGTATGTGTTTGAATTAACTGAAATGTGAAATGGGCACTGAAGTTGGAATCCAATGAATTCTGAAACTTAAGAATACATAAAGTTTTACCAAAAAATGTTAAATCGTTTAGCCAATTAAAAATTATTAATTTCTCAGCCTGATATTTAGAAGCACATTTATTTTTAAAAATGATAAACTCTAAAAAAAATCTGTAGATTTAGATAATTCGCAATATCACACATTTGATAAAATGAACTAAACTCGTGAGATATATCTGAATATTCATTAGAATTTGTATTTTCTAACTTTAAATTTGAAGTATTTTAGTAAATGTTTCTTATAACCAATGTTTTTTTCTTTGATTTTAATTTTCAAAATCCATTTCTTTTCTTTGTAAATATTATTTTATAATACAATTATTTTTTTATTTGGAAATAAATGCAGTTTCTAAATGAAAAAGATGAATTTGCGATAAATTCTGGAATTAAATGAAAAATGTGAAAGATACGCTTTCAGACTTTTTCTGTAAAATAACATTGTTTAGACAGTTTATACAAAAAAAGAACATTTCAAAATATGAGTTCTACTTAATGTTATATCTTATGGCTTAAAATTTTTATTAAGAATGAATATCATAATATATCTTATTATATCAAAGATTCTATCAATTTCATATTTTTTTTTATCTTTATCGTTTTAGTAGGTACACCTGTGATGCTTGAAGTATTTTTTCCTTTAGAACGCAAATCCTAACCTTCTAAATAATCCTGCGATTTTACACCATTATTAAATATATCTAAATATTTGTTTCAAAAAAAGAGATTATACTAGAATAAATAATATTACAGGCAGTCCGAAAAGGGCAGCTGATTATCTTTAGAATATTTGAAAGTATAGTACTATCTTATTTATTTGGGCCTCGGTGGCCTTGTAGTGAGGTCCCGGAGCCAGCAGTTTCCAAGCTCGAAATCCGATTCCATCAAAGTACCGTTGTGTAAGAGGATCTGATTCACATTAAATCCGTCGGGGTCAATTGTCCTCCCGTTTGTATTTGGAAGCTTGGACAGGGAGTGCAAGCTCAGGTATCGTCCTCATCATCTAACCGCTGTTCAAAATTACGAGTTCCGTCCCAAAATAGCCTTATTGTTGCTTTAACGTTAATATAACTATGCTAAATTTCTTATTATCTAAATCATTTTTCAAAAATTATATTTGAACATCTTATTCATTAGTATTTTCAAGAGTAAGAAATTTGAACACCATTATGTCCATTATAATTTAAATCTTCTAGTCAGTGTGTCATTAGTTAATTTAGGAACTTCTTTTTATATGCCGAAAATAGTAATTATCGAAATAATGCATTGAAATTAAATATATTTTCCAAATTTCGATTTGGAAGAAATCGAAAATAATTTACATTAATTAGGTATTAATGATTTAAGCGTTATAAATGGTAAGACATTTTTCACAAAATCGCAAGTTTTGTATCAATCGCAGTAAACTCTTCTTTGATACTTCATCTAGTAGTTTTTTTATTAAACTGGAATCTAAAATTTATCCTCCTAATACTCATACATTCGATCGAAAAGAGAATTGCTTTTTACTTTGGCTGAAGGCTCAAAATCCAGAACTATGTGCAAAATCCTAACTAAAACATCTAAAAATAACTTCTAAACCCGTGGTTATTAGTGATGCAAAAATATGCTTATCAATACTATAGAGTGAATGGTCTGGACAAACAGGGTTGCTGGAAAGTCAATGTTTACACCATCAAATTTTTAAAAGAATGAAAACAGTTATTGGAGCATTAAATCAAAAGTTCCGTATCACTAATTCATTGGTGCTTCAACATCTAATTAAAATTTCCGTTTGTTCGAAGAACATGTTTAAACATGTTGCAGAAACTCACTACATATTAATAAATCATCGGATAAAAATTTTTAATTAATGCGAGAATGAACTTATTAGCATATCCAATGTAATAACTACACCTTTAACTAAATAAATGAAATACTAAAATATATTTCTAATTATGTTATACGACTACGAATTCCAACTTAAAATTTAAATATGTTTTCAATCACAGGTTTAAAAGATCAAAACTGCGTGTAATAAGTATCGGAATTTGTTTCTCTTGGTTTACATCGATAACTTAGCTCATTTCCTATCATTATACTAAATTAGTCGCGTGTATTTGGGATGTAATATTTAGTAAACATATTCAATCTGAATTGTATATTGATTACGTGTTGTAACATATTGAGTTCTCTGTAACTATTGTCACGAAATTCAACACATCAATGTTTCTTATAAGCTTGAGTTAACAAAAGGATCACATAAGCATTATATGATTGGATTAAAACGTTAAAAGCCTTATATGATTGAATTAAGCTTTACGGGCTCGATAAATATTTTATTTTCGGAAATATCTTATATAAATCTCATAAGAAATGAATGAAATATATTGGTTTCAGACATGATCAAATTAGATAATTTCATTGTTCTTATTATTTTACTTTATTTTATTTATTACATTATTTTTAAATTTAATTATAAAAAAATACAGAACAATTCAAAATGCATATAATTTTATTTTGTGAAGAGTCTTCAGACATTTTAAATATATTAGTCTAAAATACTTCGTTTTAAATGGGTTTTTTTGTTTTGAAATATAGCAGGATTTTCATTTTAAATACCACAAGTTAAATTTTTTAAATATTTATCAAACAAGATATTTTACAACAGGAATATGATTTATACAATATCCATGGACATCCATTAATTTAATTTTAGACAGCTTCATGCTTGCTAAATTTTGCACTATTAAATGTTTGGTATTTAATGACGCGTTTTTAATGAAAATATTATTGTAAATTGTATACAGAGTTGCCATTTTACGAATGGTTTAATACTATTTTCTAAACAGTTGGAAATGGGTGTATACATCCTATAAGGAAAAAAAAAATTAAATGATGTAAACTTTTTATGCTACAATTTTTAAAAAAAATTAAGTATTTTGATAATTATTATTATTTAAACTATTAAACGTAATTCTATTAAACGTTTATTCTATTAAACGTAAATTTTCATAGAATAATCTGCCCGTATTAGTCATATTTAGTTATGGAATTTTGACACATTATCATTATAAAATAAAAAGAATTTCTATGCATCTGCATCAAAGATTGACCAAGTTAGAAATCCTTCATTTTTACTATCTTAAGCGATTAAGACCATTCCGAATGTTACGTCGTAGAATATTTCCAATCAGCGCAATGTTTCCTTGAAGGCGTTAATTGATGGATATTTAGTGAATGAAAATGTCATTTAAGTATTTTGTTCATTAAAATTGTATGCTTTTTTCAAGGGATTTAAAAATTTACTATGTGATTACAATTAGAGTGGATACTTTGCATACTATTATAATCATGAAATTCGAGCAAAAATTTTTTTAAATACATTTTTTAATATGAACAGAACAGTAAAAATTGGTTAGAAGAATCCTCAGTCCTCTAATACTCATTTATTTTTATTGTAAATTGACTGTTTTATCCGCGCGACTGAAATAGACATACCATATAGAAATATAGCAAAATTAAATATTTTAAAGTTATCTTGGGAAGTATAGATCTGAACATATGTGGATTATCCATATATATGGGTTGGGAGAAATTATTAAATTATCTGAGAATTATATCTAACTATCTCTTTACACTTTTCTTTAGTAAGCTAAATGAAAATATATTTTTTTTTTTTACCTTCTCTTTTTTTGGAGGAATAGAGCATTGTAATTGTTTTAATTATTATCAACTGTCAGTATATATATATTTTTTTTTTGAAAAGCAAAAATAGAACTATAACATCAGCATTTTTCTTTTGACATTGGATACAATATCCTGAATCTAGATTTTTAAAAATATATATATACGCTCAAAATTTAAAAATAAATTTCTGAAGGATCATATTGAAAAGATCTGATCTAGTTATAATATCCCTAAATAAGTTTATATTCAACCAATGATATTTTTTACAATTTATTGTGCTAGCAAGATATTTAATTCAACCTGAAACTGTAAATTTTATTTTTTAACGAATATAGAAATGTCTAAGTATGCAGGAAGTCATGGATAACTAATTTTTAATGATTTTCTTCAAAATTGTCATTTTAACATAATCATGAATTTTAACGAAAATGGTTTGAAGCTATTCAAAATTTTGTTGAAAGAAATTACTTCAATCTGTTTAACGATTGAATTTCAATGTCTTCATATAAATAAATCCTTCAAAAGCTTTAAGCTACATTTAATTCATTTACAAGCATCAAATGAAACAGTAACTCATGTTTGTTATTATTTTTTAATTTGCAAAGATTGTCTAAAATATCTACACAATTTTTTGTAATTTTATCATAAATTTTTAAAAATTGAATTTTATTGCATATTTTTTTTAATTCAAATCGATTTATATACATGTAAAAATCTTATTAGTTATTGGAAGTACTCAAATAATTAAATATTGTTTAGATTCTCTTGAAAATAAAAGCCAATGAAATTAAAATTGTGATTGATCATATTAATCATCATTTAAGAATAAACTTTCCGTGAAATCTCTCCAATCATCGATTGCATCTGATAGTTATCAACACTATGCTCCATATGCTCTCACAAAAAATTCATCATGGAGGAGATGCAGTAATTGTGAAGAGATCCATTAATTTTTAAAATCCGTTCACCGAAATTTTATTTTATTAGCCTATCATTACGCGATATTAATATAAAGTGCTTCATTTTTCTAAAAGTCTAATTTTTTAATCCCAGAAATCTCTAAAATGCCTGGAATAGCACATTTCTAACAATCATCATAATTAATATTACTTATTTTAAAAAATTCAGTTAATCCAAATGTTATGCAACAATTTTAGACAGTTTTTAAATGAGAATTTTCACTTCCTCTTTTAATTGAAAATTATATAAATTGCCGAAAATGTTTAATCATGACGATTGAATCATTTTTTATAAAAAACTTTTGATTTAAAAAATATTGCTTGAAGTACCACATTTCGGTACGTATGTAGATATACGTCAAAGAACTTTTCACTTACCATTGTGGTACAGGCCAACAATCAGTGGATTGTCTTGAATTCGAAAGAGTTGGGGACCCAAACTTCCATGCAACAATTACAATAACGACCTGAAAAGTTTTAATTCATTATTTATAAATTTTATAAATACACAGAAATATACAAAAATTTCTTTCATTAGTCAAAATTATTTATTATTCATCAAGTATAAACTATTATCAGTAAAAAATGAAAAGAAAAGTAAGGGCATTATGGGTATATTAATTCTCTTCAAAATTACTAAGAAATTTCTTTATATTGAATAGAATTTAGATTTTTCTTTAAGTTTTATTTTTTCATACACAATGTATGATGATATATGCGTAAAAATATCCATTAATTAATGGCAAAATATTTAAAAATTTAATTTTAAAAAAATGGAGTGCGGATCGAAAACGCTGCATCTTTCCTTCTGCAAAAAAATGTTTTAAAAAAATCTACAGCTTGCTACGCAAAATGTCTTAATCCTAAATTATAATAATAAAGTGAAATCACAAATTTTTTCTGAAATTCTATGCACATAATTTATAAAAATATTATAAGTTATCCATTTTTTTTACAAATACTTATTTTATGCAAAGAAATCACTTTTTTTTCTCCTATTTCATGGTTTTAACTTTTCAACCTCAATTAATCCG
>JAPMOR010102437.1:548856-624518 GCA_026543865.1 Argiope aurantia | reverse complement strand
GTTTCGATTCATGTATCGCTCTTGTATGGGATTTAGATTCATGTATCGCTCTTGTATGGGGTTTAGATTCAAGTATCACCATATCTATGAGAGACTCGTGTACCACCACATCTATGAAACTTTGATTCATGTATCACTATATGTATTTTATTTAGGCTGATATATCACTACATGTTTAAGGATTGCAAAGAGCAGCAATCTTAAGAAAAATTGAATGGAATGAAAGTGGCAATTAATATAAAAACTAAATCATCTATTTTTTTCGGAAACGACAGAAAAAAAGCCTTCGATGATATTTCATCACGATTTTCGATAAGTTTTTATGATTACAAAATTTTATACTTGTGCTAATTATGAAATATTCGTTAATATTGTTTTTTTTTTCTTAACAAAAAATGCAATATAAAATGTTTCTTTTCATATTAAGTGATCGAATTCCAATTCTTGCAATTCCCAATCAAGTTTATATTCGGTAAAAGCCCTATATTCCGATAAACAACAATTTTTTATTATTTATAAATGATTCCCATAATGATCAACTGTTATTTTATAATTTTTTTTAGATATATTTATTATCTAAAAGAAGTAAAATACATATAAATGTATTTATTGAATCCGATTTGAATTATATCACGAGAAAGGAAAGTACTCTCTTTCTGTCTCATAAAAACTTTCTTACAGAGACTTCTGATTTAACTGGAAAAGTAAGCGAATAAATTGAATAGCTTTAACTTTGTAAATGGATGTTTCCATGTACACATGGAGTAAATGTTAAATTAAGGACAATTAGTTTTCTAAAAAAGTTTGTAACAAGGATTTCAAATCTCACTCCATTCACATTACCATAACATGGCAAGTCTATATATAGCGTTTCATTACATTGTGAGTCAGAATAGTTACTTTGTAGACTCTAAGTTTGGGTTTAAGAGCTTAATTTTGCTAATATTTTGCTATTACATTTTCATTTGACGAAGCTTATTTCCTCTGATCTTTAGAGCTTAAAATTAGCTCAGTATTTCAAAATTAATTATAACAAAGTAAAAAATTGTTATTTACAAGTTTTTAACTGTTTTTGAATATTTAAAAGGCATTGTAAATAATTCATGCGTTTTACAATAAGATACAATTACTAACCGAATAGCACTATAAACTTAGAAAATAGAATCAAGTTTTATAGCAGCATCTCATTTTTGCTTCTTTTTTAAATATTTTTCTTAATTCGTATTTATGGCCGTCTGTCTAAACGTTTGTTTGATACAAAATCCTCAGTTGATTTTAATTTCTGGCTGAGCTAGACACATGACTTTAAATATAGCTCAAAACTAGATAATACAATATTAGATTGCTGTCTTGTCTATTTAATGCAAATTTTGCAATCGATTTTAAACTAATCAAAGCTTCCATTATCGACAAATGGCTCACCCCAAGTCGTGGAAATGTGATTTTTTAAATTTATTTTTAACATGTTTTTATTAACTTGTTTTCTTGTCTGTTTGTCTATTCGATAAAAATTTCAAATTGATTTTAAACTAACTACTCGATGATCCAGAAACACGAAATTTCAAAATTAATGCAATATTAACCCGTTTTCTTGTTCGTTCGGTGCAAATATTGTCACTGGATGTAACTAATTCAAACGCTAGTTTAAAATCGATTGCAAAATTTCACACACACAGCGCTAAAAATGTAGAAAATAATTAAATATGTTTTAATGTGCCAAGTTTTTAAAATCAACTGAAAAGCATAACTTTTTCTTCCTAATTCCATACATATTCCTATTCCTATATAAATATGGGATTAGGAATCTCCATAGGGAAATTTATATGGTGATGATAATTTTCTACTTTTAGTCTGTTTAAAAACACGATATATTCATTTTTTTATTTAAAAATTGGTTACTCTCAAAATCTAAACTGCCATAGTTAGTTGAATTCAGTTTAAAAAAATTAAGTGCAGGTTTCAATAATACTCAAAAAAATATTACAATAAATATTTATATTCTCAAATATTAATTCTCAAAATAGAAACAGCATTTGGCTTTCGATACGAGTCCGTTTCTGAGCTGCGAATCTCTTGATTCGGCCCACACAAGTTATTTAGATGAAGTACTACTTAAACGGAACCAACAAAAGGATTCATTTTCAGATGACAGAATCCAGCGTGTTTGGCATTTTAATTTCCGGTTTCAACCAGCTGCACATACACCCAGTGCGCAAAGATATTAAAAGTAAGATAATTCATTTGACTTTAGGGCATTTGTACACCAGCTGGAAATCCATATTCGTCTGCAAAATATGGCAAAATCTAATTCGCTGTTTTGAATTTCATGCCGATGCCTTTAATAAAATCTAGGCTGTAGATTTAAGGGGACAGTGGACAGAATCCATAGGCAGAAATGGATGAAAATGTGCTATTTTATTTTTATCGTTTTATCACAAAACATATATGTATATATTCAACTGAAATAGTTATAAAATGTATTGATCAATATAATAAATATGTGAAGGGTTAAGAGGAAAAAAAAGCACATCTTAATGACTTTTTCTTAAAATATTATAATTAAATATCTTTGAAATGTTCCAGGTGTCTTAATTTTTGAAGAAATTAAATGAAATAGATAATAAAGATTTCGGTCAAACATTAAAAGAAAACATAGTATGCATTTTTTGTTTAGAGAATTTTTCGATAATTAAGTCTATTTTAATTTTTAAAAAACATAAAATTCCTGTGTATATTCAGTAAGTGTGCATAGAAATGTTTCTAAAAAAATAGCATTTAATTGGAATTATAAATTCATGCGTAGTTTTGTTCCAAATAAATTTATATTGGGTAATAAGAAAAAAATAATAGAAAAAAATTAAAAACTGAGTCGCCTGGAATATTTTGAAATTTATAAAAAATACATATCTTTTAAATTTTATAAAAATGTTATATTTAATTTAAAAATGTCCTTTTAAGCAATTTGACGTATTTATATTTTCATACGTATGCATAAAAATTTCATAACTCTAAATGAATAATTTTTTAAAGTGTCTAATATTCCACTGTCCCCTTAAAAAACATAAAGATCAAAAGTACAGAAGATAAAAAAAAATATTTAAATTGTGTGTCAAAAAAAAACTGACGTCTAACAATTTGAAAAGTTTTACAATAAGCATTTAATAACAATCATTCCTGTTTTGTAATTTATATTTATTCCTTATCCACTGTGGATTAATTTCCTTCATCATAAAATCAAATAAAAACCTCAAACTATCAAGAGTTTTGAAATTTAAGTCATTTTTAAAAAATACTCTTCCCAACTTAACTGTCCAATTTGAAAAATCAGATAGTTTAAGTTGGTAGAGATTAAATAAAGAAAAGATTTAAGTCAAATATAGAAAGTCCTAATCTAAGAAAAGGCTTATGCAAATTTGAACAAATTCGATTTAATAGTTGGATACGAGGAATTGTCATGGCTTTTAGTTACAAATTGAAAAATTATAAAGAAATATCCGATTTGTTTTGTTGTTTATCCTACAACAAGCTTTCTAAGCACAATACTGCCTTTGTAATATTACTGGGAAAATTTCCAATCTGCTTTTACCCTCAAGTTATACAAAGGACTAGGTCAAATTTAAGAAAGCGCGGTTTAACCAGTTGACTAATTATGTATTAATTTATGATTGTGCAATTTCTATGGCTCACAATTCAAAATAGCAAATCATAATGAAATATTAATTTTTTTTCTTTTGTCGAACATGTTTCTTTGCAAGTAGCTGTGTTTCTGTAAGTGTTATATATAACCTTTTCAAATATTGTGTACTGTAAAACAATTTCTAATCAGTTAAGATGTGTTCTAGGAAGCAAACAAGAAAACAAATGAAGTTAAAAAGGAATTAAGTGAGAAAATATGTCCAATTTGGGAATAAACGGTTGAAAAAAAATGACAATCTATAATCAGATGTCAAAAGAGCAAAGCTAAGCCCTACATTTAATTACAAGGTTTACTATGCCGTATAAAATTACTGAGATTAGTTTTGAATCCCAATTTGAAATCAATAATTAGTTATTTATTTTATTTTCTAAAATCAAGAAATGCAATTTGGGACAAGAAAAAAAGACGAATTGGATATCTAAAAATGAATAGAAGGAATTTAATAATTTATTTTTTAAATTATAACTTTTGTAAATAAATTTCTTACTAAATCACTAGAATATCTATGCAGCATGAAGATAAGAATATCTAATGCAACAATATAATATTTTGGGAATGAGATATTTACAAGTTTTAAGATCGTATCGTATTCCAAAGATTTAAATTATACTTATTTTGTTGATTCTGATAATTAAAATAAAATGGACGGTTTACAAATTTATTGAACATGTTGGTGATTTTGTTTGAATTATTTGATTAATGCAAACTAGGAAGTACGGCTATGGTAATAGAAATAAATTTTTCAAATCTATTCATAATTATTTGAATTTGCACTTTGTACTTAAACTTTATCATAACAGCACATAGATTCACGATTATATACCATATGCGTTTAGTTTCCATGAAATATAGCCTTGGACCAGCATTTCCTCGTGAAAGCAGCAGACATATTATATCCCAATTGGCCCTTTTCTGAGATTTGAAAAAAAATGACCACTGTAAAGTGGTTGGCAAAATTGATTGTATTTTTATTGGCAGTTTACCTTTATAATTACTTTATCGTGTACGATATAAAGGTATTGTAATTTCCTGCACCATTTCCATGTAAGGCAAAGATTTTCAGTAGGAAAAGTACAGCAAAAATGAGAAATTAAAGATGATGGGTAATAGCAAAAATTCCTTTTATTTAAAAATTCGTATTAAGTACTGGAACAAAAAAAGGAGTGCAATGTAAGAAATGATAATTTTTAAATTAAATAAGGGCGTGAAGATTGCTTTTCATTATTTAATATTAAGCAATTCTAATAAAAAATGTAATAAAATAATTTTAATAAATGAAACTTTGATCTTTATAAATAGTTAAGTTAATAAATCTGATAATTTTAATAAATATACAGTACTTCAGTCTAACAATTGTACATTAGAACTTTAAAATAATTAGTAAAATTCCCATTTAACAAATTCAGATATTTATTAAGTGGTGTAATTCTTTGATTTTTTATTAAATGCCTTGTAAATAATAAGGTATGTGAGAAAATTACGGCCCTTAAAATTTATTCCTTTATAACCATAGGGTATAAAGTGTAAATTGATTTCAAAAATGAAAATATTTTAGAAATTAAGACTTAAAAGTTTTTACGTTCGACTTTGAATTAGACATAGTTGTAGATAATTTAACAATGAGTAAAAAGGCAATGTATAATTAATGCATTTTAACTTTATATGAATAGCCAGCGTGTATTTAATGTATTTTACTATTACATTAATTCAAATTCACTTCAAAGAACTTAAATTACCAACGGTTTTAAACAAAGAAAAACTCCTATAAGACTAGATCCACTACATAAAGAACATCTTATTTTTTAATAGTTTGGTTTTAAAAACTTGTATATTTGAGTTCAGCCAAAACTCGAAAGTCCTTCCTCCGCAAAATAATCACGATTCAACACCAATCCCACCCACCCCTCTCTCTGCAAATCGATGCCGCTTTTCAAATAGCCCTCGAGGGCTTCCTTCTGACCATCGAAATGCATTAGAGCAGGGGATCTTGGAGGCCTGGCTTATCCCAATATTCCAGAAGTCTGGCAAACAGAAGTCGATCCCAATGGAATCTCTTCGTGTCTAAAGGTGCGTGCAGGTGGAACGACGGGGGACCAGGGCGGCACATTGATGTCCAGTGGGGCGCATCTCATCATGGCCCATTGCACAGGTAGTCGTCGTTATTAGCAGGTTGCGCTGTGGCTGCTTATGGGCAATCTGTTATGAAAGGCATGAGTAAGAGAATCGATCAAATTAATGAGAAGGAAACGATGCATTCTTTGCTAGCTCACAAATTTCTGACGCTTCATTCAAATTAGAATGGACTATCGGTAAATGGAATCGTATGTCGATTAAGTTTTAATTCTTTAACTTGTTAAAATAATAAAAATATGTTAATGCTTATAAATTGAATACTACCAGAAAATTACGCTATTCAAAAAATGGATGATTTGAACGATTTTTCATAAAACATAATCCAACTTCCAAAATGTAAAAAAAAAAAAAAAAACTATAATAGATTTAACGCTGGAATTTTACCCAATTTTGTTTGTTGCTACTTCTTAGTAAGTAGATGCTCACTAACATTGTTTTCCTTTAAATGTTATTGAAATTTTATCGAAATGTTATTGCTTTTATCCCTATAATTTGTAAAGGTGTTATCATAATACATTCTTATTAACAGCATTTAAAGTTTCAAAAGATTAACTTTTCATTGATATATATTTTCTCTAATTTTTAAATATATTTTGAGTATGTTTCATATAAAGAAACTTCTCATTCTTTCGTTGAAAATTTTCAATGTACAGAAGCTTTATACAAATTAGAATACTTATAAATGGTCTCGAAAATCGGTACATTTTTGAGATTTTTTTTATTTAATAAGATTTATTGGTCGTAAATTGTCAAATGCAATTTCTAATGCAATATTTCAACAATGTTACAACAAGCACTTTTCATTGTGTTAATTAAGATTTGCAATAAAATATTTTTGATATTAATACGAATAAAATCCCTAGCTTATTTTACGTTTTAATATATTTTTGATGCTTTTGGTATTATTGTCCTTTTCTGAACTCTCGAAATGTCATATTTTGACTTTCGAATTCATTATAGCTGTAAGGATATGTCTTGTAGCTATATGTCTTTAAGAAATACACAAATACTTACAAAAAACGAAATTATGAAATTGTAGTGCAGCATAGCAATATGCCAAACTCTTTAAACAGGAGAATTTAAATATTAAAGCTTGATTTTTTAAATGGGGCAGTAAACAGTAGAAAAGTCCCATAAGAAAACCTACATAGTCTCGGCATTTTTTTTTTCAGTCAAAGACATAAAACCAAGCATCTACTGTGTTCATGTGCAATCTCGGATGCTTTTAAAATCGAAATCGAATTCCTAAAATCCAGAGCGGGAATAGCATTTCAAGTTTTTCGACAAGGCATATTTTTAGCCTCTTTATATATGAAGGAAAAAAATTCACAAACTATTCTCTAGAAACTCGCGATGCGGTGGTTTGAAATACGGTTTGTAGCGCGCACTTTTCGTAACAAATAAAGATTTACGTTCGATTTCTTTTTACAATCGAAATCTTTTTAGTGAGTGCATTACTTTTTTTTGTTTGCTTGCTTACGAAACATGTTTTTGGTAGAGTGCGTGTGTTTGGAAACTCCACGCAAAAACGCATACAGCCCGATTGCGTGTAGTAGACTGGACTTACGTGTTTGGAACAGCGCCGGAAAATATCTGTTATGTATTTTTCATTTCAATTCGCTGCTTTTTTTCCAAAAAACAAAATCGTTTTATTCTATTTTATTTACCTTTTTGGATCTTATTTGAAGCCAGTACGTTAAGCCGTTATATTACACACACAGAGATGGTGCGATTGTCGGAGAGCTAGGAAAAATTCTTGTTCAAAACAAAACTGAATATTGAACTCTTAATATTTAAAAAAAAAGCACTTTAGTTTCCTAGCTCATGTTTTGGATTTAAAAACTAGAGTTAGTTTCCAGAAGAAGTTGTTGGTGTTAATGTAATCAGATCACGAATGAAACTTGCTTTTTATGTTACTAGTTTCAATCGTAAAAAAATAGTTTTCAAGTGTTCACACTTGAAAACAATATAGAAGCTTGATGCCACTCTATCTCCGTTCGCTTTTTTTTTATTGGTACTAGTTGTTTTTGCCGACTTACAGGTCCACCGGCATTATTGGTTATGTCAAAGTTTAAATAAATGCTTTACATATATCGAAGTTCATGATTTCAGCAACAAAATACTTCAAATATTAAAGTTATTTTAATAACTTTACAACTGTTCTGTTTAGATTGTAAATGGGTTTCTTGCAGGCAAAATCAACATCACTTCACACTGTCAATATAAACGTAACTGACCCCTAAGTTTATCTTTGAAATACGCAATGTGTTTCCAAATAATCACTTCCCTTTTTAATTCCTCATATAAACTACATAAATAATAGATTTTTTGGTTATTTTTCAACAATGGAAGTATCACGTAATTTAGTATTTCATGAAATACAAAATCTGACTAGCATTTCCTTGCAAGAATTAAAACACTTATTGGAAATTGTAAAAATTATGTCACTTATAATTAAAAAGAAAATTAATTGGTATAATTAAAAGGAAAATTAAAAAATTTAATGAAGTAAAAATCTTTTTTTCTGAAGTATCTTTTTTAATGTTATAACAGAAATCCATGAAAATCTTTCTTAACTTTTTACTAATTAAAAATCTCTCCAAAAAGTCACCTACAAATATCTATTTATACTTTTCAAAATACATTTGACCTCATTTTATAACTCTAAGTGAAAGATATGTAGAGCGCCGACTCACATACATACACACACATTTAACTTTCGCAGATACTTACGTCATATACATACTTACACAATATTAGAATATTTGAGTACTTTTAGAGCATTTAGTACTTCATTGTACCTCAAAGAAAAATTTGTATTTCTGAGTGTTTTTTTTATCTATTAAATCCATAACGTTATAAAAATCTAGAAATTGAAGATAAAATAACATATCAAATTTAATTCTAACATGCAATGATCGACCAACTCTGACGTCTTACGTTCTTAATGTTTCCTTACGTTTCTGATTTACAAAAGCACGCATAAAATAAATTATCATATTGACAAATTATCAATCTAATAATGAGTTTGAAAGGAAATATTATTCAGATTCTGATACCAAATTACATTTTTGAAACTTCGAATAATTGTATTTTGTCCAAAATTCGATAGAACCAATAACCGTTATATATAAGCATCTTCGCTCATCTAACTTTGAGCGAAATTCAAAATATTCTTCCTCTTTGATCTACTTCATTATGGGATGGGCAAATCCCAAATTTTACTCGTTTCTAGTAGATGAGACAGTTTTTGTTTTATGTTTAAATTGATTGATTTATCGGTATGCGAATAAATCTATTCAATGGCCAATGAGCTGAACTCTATAATTTTCATTATTTTATGTTCTCCCTTCATGTATCAAACGGAAGGCCTTTGCCAATATTTTTATTCACTTTTTTTTTATTCGGTATTGCATTATTTCTGTTTGAATCATTTATTTCAATCCGTTTTAAGTGATTTCATTTTCATTTTTGAAAAAATGTTTGAAATTATGTCTAGAGGGAATTGCATAGCAAGAAAACGAAACTTCTAATTTTATTATGGATTTACAGTTAGAGTGTAGTGCAAATGTTCTTTATATTTCTTAAACACTTTGATAACGTTCATGGGATGTTATACTAAAACTTTCGTTAATTATCTCGTGACAATTAGATCTGATGTATTTTTAATATAATAAATACCTCGCTTAGATCAAATCTTCCAAGTTTAAAACTAACTTACCAAATTTTATTTATGTAATCAATTTCATTTTTGAGTGTTTCATATTCATAGACAGATATGATTCATTTTTTTTTCTGATTTGGAAAGTTTAAAAACATTCGAGATTCCTCAAAATCTCGAAGTCAAATTTTTATCTGTTACAGTGTTTTCTCCTTATGTACTTCATATGCCAGAAAATAAATATAAATTATTAAGTAAATAACATTCTGCTTTTGCAGAGCCCTTTATAAATCTTATAGAAAATCGAATATTTTTAAAATAATAATATTATATAATTTAATAAGTTTATAGAAATATTATTACTATGAAATGAATTATGTAAATGTTATGTTTCGTAGCTAATACAAACAATAATTGATTCAAACACAATCTTGAATACTTGAATTACTTATATTAATCGAAGAAAACAATTTGAAAGTAACTGTTGATTGAATATTATCTTATCTTATCTTAATTCATTGTAAATGAACATTCTCATGAGTAATTTCAAATTAAAATTTGTCTTGATAAAATATTTAAACAAGAATGTTTTTAAAAGTTATTCAAATACACATTTTGATATTATTTAAAGCTAAAAAGAAATCAAATAATCGAAGATAAGAGTTTTATGATAGATATAAAATTTTGAATATCTATATTTAAAAACAATATCTGGATTAAACATTTTTATATTTTATTCAAAAATCTAATTTAATGTTATTGGATTAAAAGTAGATTTTAAATAGTTTTTAGAGATATTAGGAACTATATTTTTTGGAGGATATTTAAAAGGAGTAGTATTTAGCCATATTTTGTATTAAATGTATTGTTATGAAATGTCTTTATTTCACTAATTTGAAAAGAATGGTTGCTACATTTATTTTCTAAAATGCCAAAACATTCCTTTTTACTTCCTTTCAATGTGAAAAATTATTTTTAACTATCGTTAAAGTATTCATGATTGAAACTAGTGTGTGTAATATAATTCTGCAGGTGCGTGGCAGAAAAGAAGAAATTTTAACTTCGAATTATATAGTTAAAGGTGTAATATTATGTACAGAATATTATGTAAGAAATATTATGTAATATTATGTAAGAAATGCGTCAGTCTACTAAATGTGTGTCTAAACATATTTTAGCAGATGCGTGACAGGGAAGGAGGAACTTTTGAAAATTTTAACTACGATTTATTTCGCCACGGGAGGCATAATTTATAGAAGATAAAAAAAACTGCAAGAGATATACGTCAGTCTATATCGCGACACAAGAGCAAAGGGGCTCAAAATGTTTTCCTTTCAGTGATTTTACTACGAGATTTTGATGGGGATTTCTTTGACATGTGCAGATTTAGAAAAGGGAATCTTGGGTATCTTTGAAAGAATGTTGTAAGCGTTAAAGATTTTTATCCTTTCACTCGGAGCGTGAGTAAATGCTGAGAGCAGCCATTTTATAGAGCGCGTGCATAATTAAATAAAAAAAGTGGGAATTGGATCAGGAAATAATAGAACATTTAATAATGTACTTAATATATGTTAAATTGTTAAAAATTAGGAAATTAATAAGGATTTAAATTATATTAAGAGATTATATATAATATCTTTAAAGAATAACATCTGCGTGAAATTATTGCCTTCACAACAAGAAATATTCCCTCTGCAAAAAACTATTAATGTTTGTGAAGCCTCAGAAGAAACTAATAATCATATCCGCCAATTTTATTTTCCATGATAGTTTATTTTGCTAATTAGCAAGAGATAGTTAATTACCAAGAGAATGCTTTTTCATGGCATATGGAATCCATTATGAAAAAAAACTAATTTTAACTAAGATTTTCAACTATGAAATATCGTTTGCTCAATAAAAAGGAAAACATTAAAGCCACAATCTCTAATAATCAAAAACAATGGTGAGCTTTCAAGATTTACAGTTCAAGTGAAACTCTAATTAAAGAAGCAGTTTGAGGTTTCATTACCTCGAATAAACCCATACGCCACAATCTTGAACAAACATTCAATCAAATATGCAAAACCGAAATTCTTTCCATATACTTTTCAAAATACGACTGCCTTCAGGGAATTAATAATGAAAATATCAAAACTTGCAAAATAAAAGTGATATTAACATCTGAACACACTGTTCTTTAGTTTAAAATGGCTTCTTTAGACGGGAAACACAAAAATGAAAAAGCATTCAGTCGTAGTTGTTCTATAACGGTCCTCGGGATACAAGACAAAACCGTGCTAGCTTTTAAATATTCATGATCCTGTTTTTCTCTTTTGTTCTGTAAGATTCTGTTTCGTTCCGGGCTGCGTGTCAGGTGGCCAGGGAAATATCATCCGAGTCGGGATTTCCTCGGCCTGAAGAGTTTCTAGAAGAACATAAAAGACCTGTATTTTATTTCCTATAAGGCATCTGAAAATCGTTTGTATTTTTATCACACGTGCGCTAGAGACTATCAGACTTCGCCAAAAGTTAGTTCTAGAATATTTGTCTGATTCGACACTTTCACAAGAAGAATTTATCAGTTTTCAATGGATATTACTAGAATTTTCAAAAAATAAAGAAATTCTGAATGTACAGAATTTATTTTAAAGCTATAGAACAAAAACAATTGGACTTATGGGTAAATTCGCAGTATCCTTATTATTCAATTTTATCACAGTTTGTTGATACAATTTTCTTGAATAAAGGGGCTTTATAATTAAATGGTATAAAAATATTTCATGACTTTAAAAATCAAATAGAGAGTAAATATAGAGAACACTCAAATGCACAGAATAAAACATTACATATTTGAAGACATTTGTGCATAATTAAACAGGAAATGACGACTAAACAGGGAAATGATCTTTTTTATATGAACATCGCCATTAAAATAATATGCTAGTACTATGTTACTATTCTGTATAGTTAAAAGGGTTTCAGCAAGAATTTGCAGTTTTCGAAACATGTTAAAAAAATTTATCCTGAAAAGGAATCTATTTTATTTCCTCTAGGAATCTGAAAATCGTTTGTATTTTTATCGCACCTGCGTCAATGACTATCAGAATTCGCCAAAAGTTAGTTCTTGAATGTTTATCTGATTCGACCCTTTCCAAGAAGAATTTATCAGTTTTCAAAAGATATTACTAGAATTTAAAAAGACAATCAAAAGTAGTATTAAAATGAAAACTATAGAACAAAACAATTGCACTTATAATAAGAATACCATGATTTTAGTAATGAAATTTTATCACATTTTGTTGATACTATGTTCCTGAATAATGTCAATTTTATAAAGACGCAGTCTAAAAGATTTAAAGAATTTCATGACTTTAAAAGTCGGTTTAAAATATGGGTAAATAATATTCAAAAGCACAGAATAAAACAATACGTTTTCGTAGGCATTTGTAAATAATTAAACAGGAAATTACGGCCAAACAAAGAAATTGTATTCTTTTTCATATGTGCATTGCCATTTTTTCTTAAAATAATGTTACTATTTTGTATAGTTAAAAGGATTTCAGCAAGAATTTGTAATTGAAGATACTTGAAACGTAACAGTAAACTCGTGAAACAGAAATCATGGAATCAAAACATTTAAAATAAATGTCACATTAACTTACTATTTTTCGTAACAAATTAATGTATATTATCAAATTATACCTAACTAATTTTAGTTTTAAATTTTTTAAAAAGTATTTCCCTTTCATAGCGAATGTATAGACTAAAATCGGCAGAACATAATAAAGCAACTTTTGTCGATAATAATAAGCTTATATTAATAAGAGATTTGCAAGTCCTAAATTGAGTCATAAACTTAATTAGGAAAAGAAATATTCAATCAAGTTTTCATTTTATAAAAATAGAATTCAAGAAAATGGATAAAGAAAAGAAGCAAATATAATCCAAAATAAAAATTATTTAGAAAGAATGAAAAGGAAAAAACGTCTCTAGAAATGTACCAATTAATAATTTTCAAATATTTTCTTAAAATGAAAATGGCACAAAACTTTAAATTTATAATCTTTCCGTGGAATTATAGCGGTACCGTGCATTCATGTTATTTCAAGAAGTAAAATGCGCCATTATTAAGGTATGTATTTAATATTATAAAGGAGATGCTAAATTTTTGAATGGATTTATGTGTATTTGACTTTCAGAAATATACATTCTAGCTATAACTCTCGAATTCCTTAAAAATATTTAACATAATTTTTAATAGTAAATTCAAAATCAAGAACTAGTAAGTTTTTATAGCCCCTACTTCAACAAAATTTGTTATATGCTGATAACAAGGAAATTTTTGATTTACCTACTCAGAAAGCGAAAATCATTTGTAAAATTCGGCAGATTGTGAGTTTGCTTAAAAATAATTATATTTATAAGACAAGCACACAAATTAAGTGTTAATATTTCTTGAATTAAATGTCACTTTAATTCCTTAACCTGCTGATTCCAGCATGAGTGTAAATTATTAATTCTGGCATCCACCAAATATGATCTCTACAGTTAACGCAACGCTTATATTAACTCATCGAAATCTATATACAACTGTCTTACTATATTCTGTCAATGTAATAATTTAACTTAGAGTGTTATAATAATACACCTATCTACAACAATACTATGATGTATTAGAATAGATTTGTAGCTCTGAATTATGTGTAGATAAGGAAGGAGATTTGCACATTTAAAAATACATGTTTACCAACTTCGGCACAAATTTGTATCGACATTTCAAAGCTCTATATTATCTGATTGAAGGAAATTTAATCTCGAGTCAAATATACCAATTCTGGTAAATGCAATCAAGGGCCAAATTCTTCCATTACGGATTATTATTTTATGGATATATTTGAAATTTATCAAATATAATTTTTTGCAAAATATTTTTTTATTTGATGTTTATGTTGTAAGGTCAGTAAATTGTAAAATTATATCACATTTATTTATCAATTGCATTTTATATCCTGAAATATTATAAATTGTATTCTGAAGATATTTTACACAATTTTAGTTTGAACTATTCTTGAAGTGTAACGATACAAAACAATAAAAGTTTGAGAATAAAACATATGAACATTATTTAGAAATGCCATTTTTCATTAATTTAAATTAAATTAATAAGTCGAGAGCAGTACACAACAAGCGTTTTCAAATCTTCTGGCTTCGGCGAAATTTATGTTAACAGCAAATTATATCCCGTTTGATCGAACTAAAGCCAGCTTGAAACTTGCCTGTCCGAAACGATCACGGCAACATCATGGAGGGGAAAAAAAAGGGAAGAGTCGGTGTGGGGTGAGAGTAGTGAAGAAAAAAAATATCGTTTGCAATATCCACCGGCAATGCACTAAAGCCAAGAGGTGGCGCAATAAAAAAAAAAAATGCTTTTTCGCGAGAAAACTTGGAATATATCCTTTTCTTTCTCTCTTCACTTCTCTTCTTTTGTTATTATATCGTTCCCGTGACGAGGGAAATGCGCGGAGGGTGGACTGCGACTTCCTCCCTTCTACCTCCCACTGGCTTGGAACCCTTTCAACTACCCCTATCATCGTCAGATTTTGTAAGAGAGTTTCTTTAGTCAGCATTTTTAATCAAGCTATACGTTTCCACCATCACTCTTCCACCCCACCACTCCTCATGTTCGCCCACCACTCCCCGCAACTCAGAAAAACGTCACAAATCAAAACGCGAAAGATTGGCGATGTGTGGAACACTGGCTCATCTCTTCGGATGAGGGACATTTGTTAAACAAATTCGAGGCTGACGATAACGGTGTCGACAGCTGCTAGCACAAGTCACAATCAATGCGTGTTCCGCTTAAGCACTTTGTTTCGAACTCTATTCGAGGAGAGAAAATTGAATAATAATCCGTGATGTTTAGTTTTCTGCTTTGCTTTTTTTATAACAAATTTGCGTTTTTCTTCTCAACAGCTGAGTAGAATTCAATGTACTTACTTAGGTGGAACTACTGGAAAGTAAAAGCCGCTTATTTTTTATGGATAAAAAATGGTAGTAAGAATCATTCATTTAATACTCATTTCATGTCATATTTATGTATTTCGAGAAATTTATTATTAGTATATAAAGTGAAAGAAAGCATTTATAATATACAAGAAAGTTTGAACTCATCACATTTAAACTTCGTAAATTTCAAAAAAAAGAATAAAGACCGGTAAATAATGAACCAACGCTTACATACTGTTGGAAATCGAAATATCAGAATCTATGAAAATATTTAGCCCTTTCAGTGCTTTTCCCGCGGTATCCCAAGTCGTTCTATTGTCTGCTGTATCCCTTAAAAATTGTGGACTGGTGTATTTATCTTTTGTAGATTAGTTTTATATTATTCTAGTAGTCGAATAAAAAAAAACTATCTGGAATACAGATTGTTTCATTTCAAATAAATCGTAGGGATTTAACTTCATAATAATGATTCCGTCAAAAAGCGTATTGTTTTAATTGTGTTTTATAAGCTCTGTTCATTGTATAGATCATCTAAAGGAAAAAGACAAATAACATAGCCATATTAAAAACATAAATACCCAATTCATCTGTCTTCTAAATTTCACGTTCTTTCTTCTTTAGTTTTCAACGGTGGAAGAAATTCACGTTATTAAAAATGGGATAAAACAATGAAAACAGTTTAGACTTCAAGACAGCAATATAATCTATTATTGGAAATCAAGCAAAAATAAATACTACTTTTAAAAAATAGCCAAAGTTCAGCAAAATTTTGCTCGACTACTAAATTGGTATCCTTAAACAGACAATTTTTTAAATTTTAAATCAGCATAAAATTTATTTTTGTTAAAAAATTCGGAATTCAGCTTAATTTTTAATTAGTTAAAATTTTAAACAAATCGTTCGAGTTGAATATTCCCACTCTCTAATATAATATGTGAGATATTTGGTTACTGTAAGTCAAACAATCTTTCTTGTAGAACGCCAAAATGCACGCTGATTCTTCTAAATTATTAGTAGTAATTATAAAGTATCGTATAAGTAACAGTTTGAAAAATATTTGAACTTTTTTACAAATATTGCATCACAGTATTTTTTTTTTAAGTAGCGTTTGAAAGATTATAAATATTTCGCACAAAAAGCTACATCAGATAATCTGTTATATTGCAACATTAAATATAAGATCAAAAAGTCAACAATGCATTCATTCCTTACACATTTAGAACAATGTGATAGTTTCAGATATTGTTGAAAGGAAGAATCTTGTAAAGAATCATTGTTCTAATTATGATGAATAATGAGAAAACCTCACTCGTATTTTTATTATGACAACACTCGGTCTCGCCTGCTAATTTAAATTATATGCACTAATCCTCTTTCTTACACTCGGAAATTTTATCTTGCTATTTCAAAATATTTAATAAATTACAGATTATTTTGAGAAAATAATGAGTTGATTGAAGATTTTCATATTAGATATTATTCGTTAATAACTCAAGGACTTTTGAGAAAGCTATTATTTTGCGCTTTATCCAGATGGAATAGATTTCACCAAAATGGTATATATGAATTATTATAACTTTTTATTCTTTTTATTTATTGAATTCTGCCTATAAATGCCACACATTTTTCAGTAATAAATATGCAGTTTTTCAAGACCTCTATAAAAACATATTAAAACCAAATTTATTGAAAATATGTTAACTTTATTCATAATATTACTTATTGAATCTTTTTATATTTTTAAATTATATTTTCAGAGGAATTATTTAATGTATAAGTTTCTGAATCCACATTAAAATTCAGAAGGTATTCTAGAAGATATTCTTTGAATTATGTCCATAGCCTGTTTCATCCTTTTTGAACGAAATTGCAAAGTATAAAAAGAAATTGAAAGTAACATTTCACATATTTCTCTCTAAACATTCCCCCATACTTCCTTCAGGAGTATTTGGCATTTCAAAGCCAAAGACTTGTTTCTTTTCATTCCTTTTTTATTTTTAAAAGAATTAAGGAATTTACCAATTGTTTAAAACTGGAAGAATTCTTTAATATATACTGTTTTTAATACAGACAAAATACTTCAAAAATGCAATACATGTCTTACAAGTAATAAAAAGTATAGTACGAATTAGACACGCTTATGTTATCAAGTATCACGTATCATTTTATGGAATTTCGTGTTTATTTTAACATAAATTATATAATTCTGTATAATTTTCTATGAAAAATTGAACCAACAAACTTCTTTTAAGGAAATATTAATTCTGAAAAGGCATCATTTGAATTTTTTCAGTAATATTTAGAAAAAGTAGCTGTATATACTAAACTTTTTATTATGTCTGTTCCTAATAAATTTTAATGTACAATTATGCTTCTGCTTTTAATTTTTAAGTTCTAAACATGTTATAATTCAGTCGTATTACGAGTCGTTTTGAAGTATTAAAAGGGGATATTTTTGGACAAAATTTGCTAGTTTGAATTTAGATTATATAACATGCGATTTGGCACCAATTTGAAATAAGCATAGAAGGAAGTAATTCAAACCAATCTCTCGAGAACTTATAGCCACTGGAGCTTTTATGCCGTCATAGTTTCTCATATTTTAAACGTAATTTGCATAGCTTCAGAGGTCTCAAGCATGATTTTACATTGTAATAATTCATTGCTTTAAATTGATAAAAATTCCATTATTAATATTAAAAATCAATAAAAAATTAAAGTTTAATAATTATAAATTTAACAGAATAAATAAATTCATCAATACTGCGGAAATATATACATATACCCTAATGCATTTACAATGATAAAATTTTGTATTTATTTCTAAAACGAAGTCAGATGATGTGGATGATATTTAAAACACCACTCTTTCCTAAGCTTACAACCAACCCAGGAAGCTAATATTTAACTCTTGATTCTGGATTTAAGATTTACCAGTCCTTCATGCAAGGTGGGTCATCATATAGAATCGGGTTTTAAATTTCGAAAATTCCGGGTTCAAAACTCAGATTTTAACCCTAAACTACTACTTGCTCATTATATTTGCAGTGCTCACAGGCAATATGTGAATACAACAATTCAAAAAAGAAATATTCTAAATGGAAGATATTTGACAAATCAATTAAGACTAGACTTGCGGATTTGTATTTTATTGGATAAATACTCGATTCAGTTTAGTTATGATAATATCCCGTTTTAAAGTAACATGAAGACTATGCTGAGATTATCAGAACTTTTCCCAACTGTGATCAGACAATGAAGGCGACCCCTAAGGTTTCCAAGATTTCCAGCCACAACGTCTGGAGAAATTTTAATACTCAGTATTATATCTTACCTGTTGGCTGCCACTTGAATCGTATGTGATTCACACCCTACTTTCTAATTAATTTACTCTTTCTCTACTATATTTAAGTGATTACAAAAAGGGGTATCTAATTAGATAGTCCAAATCGCCAATCATAGTGACAGATTAGACCAAATCATAGGGGCAACAAATGTGGAAATGTAATTGGGCTAGATAAATAACAAATATATGTTAGAATGGTTTCAAACCTGGAACCCTCTCCCTAAATCTAAATGCTTGGTCATCATAGACACTTAAACACTAATTGGATAGAAATAATTCCTTAAAATATTTCAATTCTATTATGATGCCTAAATATATTTTACAATTACAATTTTATGTCATAATAGGATAGTAACATCGAAATTAATCATTCTAAAAAAATTAATCTTTAAAACTTCATGCAAAGATTTTTAAATATAAAATTCCTGTTTTTGTAATCCAATAAGCATATTTGAGAACCACACCGTCAAGTATAATTTCAAAAGTCGGTAGAGATTTTCTACTATATTTTAAATACTAGAATTATTGAAATTTCAAAAGCATTTTTCTCGCATTTAAGAAATATTTTATTAGTTGAAAGTCATCAAAGTTGTTTCAAGCATTAAAAAATTAAACCAGACAAGAAAATAATTACTCTTCATTGTAAATAACACTTCTCTTTTTAATGACCTTCATTTTATTTTATTTTATTTACTGTTTTTAAAAACGAATTTGCTAAAGAATTATTGCTTTAAATTAGCATTTTTTAATCAAGGTTGAAGTAAAGCATTGTTTCTTCTTAACTCAACTATTAATGGCATAAAAAGAAACAGGCTACTTTAAGGAATTTTGAATGTTTTACTAAGATAACACGAATTTGTTAGAAAATTCAAGAGTGGTTTTTTCCCCCATTCTTTTTTAATGGAAATATATTACTTAATGTTTCATCATTTTTTTTCCTTTCTACTCTTTTTTACATAAAAAAAGTTTTTAAGATATTTTTTTTTGTTCTTGTTTCTCAGCCCATGCAAGAATATGAAGCGATTTCATTATTTTTACGCCAAATTTTAAGAATACTCCAACCGGAAATAATTTTTTACTTTAGTTGTAGAAGTAGATTTAAAATAGAAAATGAATGCCAATAAGCTATATTATAGTGATGTAAACATAATGGATACTATAATATATATGTCATATAAACTGAATTTTTATAGATTATGATATCGGAATATTATTTGGAAATATAAATTTCATTTTCATAATTATTGTGAATGTTTACATGATTCTTAAATTCGCTTAGCATTATATTAAAATTTATTATTCACTTCTGCTCAAATTTTTTTAGAAGAAAATTACGAATTTAATGTACATCTAACAAATTTTTGGAAATTTCTTAAGGATTTACAATAAAGAATGAAATTTGTGCTTCTGAGTGAGGAGATTTTAATATCCTAAAAGATTTTTAATTTTAAAAAAAGGAGCTCTCAAATGCAAAACTCTCAAAATAAAACTACTCATAAAAATACAGTGACCATTATTTATCACTAAAGAATATGGGTATTCTTTAGCAATCTTTTGATAAAATTCTTCGTAGGTTATATTTGTCGTAGGTAAAGATAATTCTTCTCATTCTTATTATATTCAATTATTTCTTTAATTACAGCCAAGTGTAATATAGATTTGAAACTTTCAGATAAATAGTAAAAATTGAAACGGCAATCGGTTTTGTATATTTTTAATTTAGCTTCCATTCAGAACTCAATTATTATTATTATTATTATTAATAGTTATTATTCTTGTTAACTATTTTCTTTGCAACAATCCATACTATAATTTTCCGATATCTTAGCTTTAGAAACGAAACTTCGCACAAGCAGACTTAGTTTAATTGAAATCCGCCAAGTGTGCGGAAATGAAATACTCGAAATTCATCAATAAGTTTCAACCATTTTCAAGTGGGAAAGGCGTGGAAAATACATAAGCTGTGTGCTAGGTTAAAAGTTTCCTCATCATTTGAAAGCGGTTTCAATTCCTAAAGTTCATGCAAGTGGCATTTGAGTAGGTACTCGGGATTTGGTATATTATTCTTAGATTACATCGTTATTCTAAGGATAAAAATGTTAAGAATTCTTTTGTTTATATTTATATAGTAAATAAAACTCGTATTGAGAAATTTTAATTTTATGAGTCATAAATTTTAGATAAAATCATGAAATGCCATATTTATTTTGATTAGTAATAAAGAGTAATCACAAAATGACTTTGCTTGTGTTGGAGGCATCTGCATTATCATCTGCTGCTAAAAATGATGAATGATTGAGGAGTAATTTCATGCATTGATTATAGATGACAGAAAGTAACAGATTTCATAAACAAGAATAAGAAAAAACTGTAGCATCTAAAGTTCAAGGCAGGAGAGAATTTGAGGTCAATATTTAAAATGAATGCACATAAAATGCTTAATGCAAAAAGAATACAGAAATGAATGACATGCTAAGTGTACCAAAATTTTTTAAACAAGCACTATATGTCAACTTACAGTACCATCTTTATTACTTGATACACTTTAACTATTAGCGGAACTATTAGTAAAGCTAAATCTCGGTCTAAATCAATGATCTAAATACACTTTAACTATTAACTATTAGCAAAGCTAAATCTCAACGTACATTTGTTCGTTTTCTTAAAATATGCAGATGTTCATTAGAGAAGTGTAATTTCTTTTCACACTGAATTTTCTAAACGGAATTAAGCGTTGTTATTAAATGTCATGCTAATTTGGAAAAAGTGTTAGTGAAAATATCATTTAATGAAACAAATTTACGGCGAATTCTGTTTGAATAGATCCAATGCTTCAATATGCCACGAATTTTTTTTTTTTTTTGGACCTAAGGGAAGCCAGAAGATGAGTATACAAGGTAACCAGGCTCATCAAGGAAAACTGATATCGGTAAAAGATGCTTGATTTCATAGTATGAAGGAAGAGTCTTTAAGCATCAACAATAAAAATCAATTCGGATCATCCAGCATGAAGTTTTGTATTTGGCCAAAACTAAATTCCATACTAAATTCACAACCACAATTCACTAACAGTGTGACGAATTTTGTCAAATAGCGTCTACATTCAAAAATATTTGTCATATTCATCTAATTTAGCATCCTGTGCCTTCCCTTTATTCCTAAAACGAAGTTAAAAGAGTGTTAGTTTGATGATGCTTGACTATACAAAAGCTTCGACATCAGCTTTGGAAGGCAATCTCATAAAGTAAACTTGAACATGCATTCTAGTAGATATTAAGTCTCTGTAACAAATATATAGAAGCCGAACGATCTTATTTTAGATAAATATCCTATATATAATACACATAATTACTCGTTCTTATTTTTATAAACCAGTCTTAAAAATGCATTGACATTCTGTGTACTGATGAAACTGATATAAAATTACTATTTTACTTAAAACAGACTTTTGACATCTTTTATTTTTGAATGAATGCCTCCAATGCAATTATTTTTTACAAAAGAAAGGTCATCATATTGAAAATATTGCACTAGTGCCACGGAATCTTAATGTTGATTAATGAAGTTTTCTGTCTACTCCATATTGTATGCCATTCATTTCCGTTTGTACCATTTCTATCATATCAACAGTAATAATATTATTCCTAATCCCTTTTCCATGAATTCAAGGCGCCAGGAAACTTACTATTAGCGACTTTTATTATTAAAATAATTCGGGGAATTCATCTTTGTTTTCTGTTGTGTGTGCTTGAGATGAGAGTCCAAGAATCAAATCTCTTTGATCTGAAAAGCGCTATTAAATAGAATAGAAATTTCAGTGCTGGAATATATTAGTAAAAATTCCCTTTAGTCATTTCTATTCGGAAAGATATCAATTGCATATCTTTTTAAAAAATTTTTCAACTGAATTTCTGATAGTTGGAATTTTATTGTATATTATAAAGTAACTCATGGTCGCTCAAGAATTTTTCAAAGCAACTCATTAACTTTGCAGAATAATTTTATTCCCAATTCAAACCCGATTTGTATTTTACTTAATATTTTAGTATTTTACTTAATATTTTAGTATTTTACTTAATATTCTCAAGGAGTAGGACAAAGACATTTTTATAACAAATCCATTCCGTTCATACATTGCAAAATAAAGGCAAGTTTTTGTCTTCGCATTTTGCTTAATACTTTGCAAAATATAGGTCAAAGACATCTTCATAACAAGTCCATTCCTTTCACACTGATCATATCAATAGAGCAGCAGCTGATGGTCGCGGGGAGTGACAGCCAAGGGAACAGCTGCGGGGCACGTTGCCGAGGAGGTGACAGAGGTGCAACTCAACCAGTAGGTGAATTTCTTTTGGCTTCCATCCAACCAAACAATTGCAGGAATTCAACTCCGGAGAACAACACGACTGACTGCGTGCTAATGGGTCGTTCTGACGTTCTCTTCTTAATACCTGTTCAAATATTTGCAGCACTGATAAGCTGAATTCTGTCTTCAAACAATGAGCCTTCAGCTTCTTTTTTATTTTGGTGTTAAGTCAGAGGTTCATGATCTTTTGGTATTTCAAACTCCATGTTCGGCTCACATCAACATCGAGTGTTTTCAGGGGGTTTTGATGCTATTTTTTTCAAATTAACACTTTTAAAATAAGAATATTGAAATACGTTCGCGCATAAGTATTCTCGTGCAAAGCAATATATTTCTTTTTACGGATAATTTATCTTTATTTTAACGGAACGTATCTTCTTAATTTGATTTAAATGACGTTTTTGAAAATCTTTAATTAAACACTCTTTTATTTACGAGAAATATACACAAGATGAAAAATATCCTTCCGTTAAAAATTTGTTTTCGTGATTTTGAATCTTGCTCAGTGCTTTTTTAATCATTTTTTTTTCTGAGTTTGTAAAAGATTTTAACTTTCCGGCTTTAAATAAGATAACGAAACAAATGCATTTTAATATCGGGGATTTGTATAATTTTTTCAAAGGAATCCGTCTTCTGGATTTACTCGTTTGAGTGCATGTGAACACAATAATGTAAAACCAGAATTAGATGGCTGAAAACCAAAATAAGATGGCTGAAACGCCATGCATAGTTTAATAATTAGATTGACACATTTATCAGGTTTTAGCTCAAACTCGGACCAAATTTGGATTGTAAAATGGAATATTAAACCTTAAATTGAATTTATACTAAAAACAATCATAATTATAAATATCGGATATTGGGAAAACCCAATACAAGAAATAAGTTACTCGTCAATGCTCATATTAACATACATCTCAAAATCGAAAATTTGAAAGATGAAGTTTCATACATGATTTAACAACCATAATTTTAAATGTATATCAGATTGGGAATCTGTTTTCGAATATACTGCCAGCTGGCCGGTCTATTCAACCTTTTGTGAACATGATATTTTAAAAACCCAGTACTGACTCCGAAGTATTCTCACATATTTCCAATAAAGATCTCATCCCGATTCACCTTATAAAATTATGGGCCTTGGATAAGGACGCGAATCCTTTGTGTGGCATTGATAATTAATAATGACGTAATATAGATCATAAATCCAGCATTTTAAATGAATCTGTCGTGCGAATTTCTATTTTGAGCACTTTTTTTCTGATTGATTGTTACTAAAATTTGACACAGAACTACAATTTTAATCCTAAGATCACAAATTGAATTTCATTTATTTAAGTTATTGCATTTACAAATATGTGAAATTACAGACCAACAACAGGTCGACTCTTAGACAGATTTGGTTCATATTTTGATAAGAATCTACATTTTAAATGTTACATTTGCGTACCAAATTTTTACTATCCAGTTTTTTACTTTTTACATTTATTTAATTCATTTGTGCTTGCACGACCAAATAGACAGACTTCCTCTGAATAGATTTCTTTCAAAATGGGGTCAAAAATTGATAATTTCATGAAATTTATTCCAAAAATTTTGTGGTCTGAAATTGATCCGCAAATGTTGTTTGTTAAGGAGATAATTACAAAATTAATTATTGTGATAGATTACAAAATTTAATTCGTTACTGAGAACAATTCCTTACTAATGCTCGCAAAAATGCGTCGATTTTTTTAAAAATAATTCTAGATTTCAAAATCTTTAATGGGTGTCGGAACCCCAAAATCTTCAAAAAAAACGTGATTTGAGATTTTTTGGATTTTTAAAATCTTTAGTTTTTCTTCTTTCTAAAAATATATTACTTTAATCTCTGCGATAATTAGAAGCGTCAAAAATCTAAGTTAAAGTTGAAAACGAAACAGGGCCACGCCCCTTTTAAAGAGATAAAAATGTAAACAAATTGGTTTACTTCCGTTTCACAGGTCAATGTGCGACGGGAAATGAAATATTTTCTTTGCACTATAAGGTAAGCCTATCTTTAATTTTCTTTAGCTGATAACAAGAGTTTCTATTTTTGAATCTGGCAGATTTAAAGCGTTGTTTATAATTGCGAAAGCACGTTTTAGTTTATTCTTTGTACCGTTGTGTTCTATACTACTTGTGAGTTCATAAAAGGTTCTTGTCCCTGATATTTATAATTTTGATTATTAATCATGCCTAGATCATCTTGAAATGTTTTTAAAAAGCGGAAGGGAGGCTTTAATAAAAAAGCAAGTAAGCAAACATCTGAAGAAAGATATGTCAACAATAGAAATGTTTCAACTGAAAATGTTGTAGAAGAAAATTCTTTCAACACTGTAAACCTTTCTAGCAATAGTGTGAATATATCGTCTAGTGAAAAGAAACTTTTGAATGAGAACATTGGTTATTCAAATAGTTGTTCTGGATATAAAAATGTTATTGTTGACATCGATATTTTAGCAGAGGTGTTTTTTGAAGCAGTGAAATGCTTGGAATGTGGAAACACTGCTCTTTATTTAAAATTAAATGAAAATAATTGGGGAGCAGCTGTGCAGTTCCATTTAGAATGTGCACATTGTAATTATGAGTACTCATTTTTCAGTTCTAAGCAAGATGAAAGTGATTTTCCCGCTTATGAAATAAAGAATAGGTTAGTGTAGGCCATGAGATGCATTGTAAAAGGTGCAGAATCTGCTAGAATGTTTTGTGGTGTTATGAATTTGCCTCCACCCCCCCCCCCACTAAATTTGCTAAATATAATGCTCTCTTGATGAAAGCAGCAAAAGAAGTGTGTGAAGATAACATGAAGCTTCATGGAAAAACTCAAAATCCAAATGAGAGCGTGAATAATGTAATATGGTCACACATTCCCAAGAAAACTTTTGTTCATATAGTAGTTCTTTCTCTGGGAACATATGATGCCATATGTTCATTCAATGTTGGAAACAGCACCAAACTCCAAATTTTAAAAAAACTGAACATAGAGCCTGGTGATTATACGGTTGAGGTTGAACGCTTGAACAGTTGAAACGCTTTGACGATAGGAGACTGTCCAAAGCAAAATATACCAATTTAATGAAAACAAAAGAGGTTAGGAAAAATAAAAGACTAAAAAGAAAGAAGAGGATGATATTAATAATAATGTGGATAAAGTGGAGTATGGTGCTGGAGAATTTTAGTGGGGAAGTAATTTTACATTAAAATGCATTTTTCTCAAAATGTTAGTTTTTCATGTTCGATGTACCTTTTCTCAGAAACTACTGCATATATGTATGTAATTTTTTCATGAAATGTGTATTGTGTGTACTAGTATATTTTAAATGTAGCTTTTTAAAAAAACTCAAAACTTTAATTTTTATAAATTTTTTTATGTCAAAATAGGGTAAAATTTTACTATGTCAACTTAGAAAATTTATAACTTTATAAAAAATCAAATTTAAGAAAAGCTACATTTAAAATAATAAAAAAGATGTACTTTACTTGTATAAAAAATTTCAAATGTATATCTATGATAGATTTTGAAAAAAGGTACATCGAAAAAGGCCAATTTAACATTGTCGGTATAGGGGGTTCCGACTCCCCTGAAATCCAATTCCTCATCCAAACAATGTTTTAAGCTACTAAATCATAGATTCCGAACGGGAGCAAAACCGCAATCTCCTCCCCCTTCCCAAGGGTCACTGCAGCCTTCCATGGAGACGGTAGTGGGTCCACTTGTATATATGGGAAGTTAAGACAGTTAAAAGAGCCGAACATAGTGCTTATAAAATTAATAGAATAACATGCCTGAACTAGACTTGCATATCCGTTATTGGACACATAACAGTCAAATGCGATTTCGGTTAAATAACTGTGTATTAAGATGTCAAGTAAAGCGATTATCTAAGTGATGATGTAATACATAAGATTCAATGTTTCACATCATAATAGAACGTAATACGAGAGTTAATAGGAATTTGGAACTATTTTAACGAATTGTTAAAATAGCCCAGCCTAACCAAACGCATTATTTTTAATTCCTTTTTGATTTCGTTTATTTTCAAATTATTAATAATTAATTTTTAATATATTTAATAATGATTTTCATTATTACTTAATGTTTCTTAATGGAGAGAGAGGTAAATTATGTATATGTAAAACCTTCTTCGATTACGACATGAAGGTCTTTAACACTTTTTCCTTTTTCATAATTTTAAGGGAATAGTCCAATTTTTATCTTTACCAAGATTTCTTTGACAAAACCATGGTGGTAAATAAGTCAGAAACACTCGAAAGCATTTTGAGCTTATATATTTTCAGAAACAAATTACTCCGACTCGGCATTTTGATTTGGCAAATGTTAAAGAATCACTGTGGGAAAATAAAATCACTCACAATTTTGATATTAAAGTGAAGCTAGAGTTTTAATGATTAGGAAATAATAGCTTTTTATAATGTAGATTAATTGAATTAAAATTATTACATTTATATGGAACAGTATTATAATATTTTATATGGTAAATTATTATTTTAAAGAGTGAAGTTTGGGATTTTTTTTGCGAAGTGTGCAGTGATCCAGAAAAGATTGAGAACTTCTATACTATACAAATGAATAGCATAAGGAAATATTTCTTCAGACGATGTTGCTTATTTATATATTTCATTATATAGAAATCTGTGTTAAAATAATTATCATTAAATTACTATATACAAAATAATTATTACATATAATTTCTTATTTGAAACACTTTTTTCATACGTATTTATGATTATTGTTTTATTAATAAACGCCAGCGATTTGGAGCACTTTTTTACAAATACATGATCAAGAAGTGAGCTTTAATCGCATTTCCTTGTCTGCTATCAAAGAAAGAATTTTAAATCAACTTACACCAGTTTTTACGAAATAACGCATTCAATAATCAATTTCATCGGTAATTGTTTTTGTGTAATTTCGATTTTGTTGCAATGTTTTCAAAAACAAAAAGGCACGGAGCACTTATATTTGGTCACAGCAGAGATTAAAAACAATATCCGCCTCGTATTTCATTTCCTTTAAATTTAATTTGTGTTTCAACAATATCTTGTTCCAAAAGATTAACGCAAGAAAAGGTTTTCATCCTGATTTTCGAAAACAAATCAGAATTGGCTTTCGAAGTCAAATGTGGCTGATAAAATAATATTTTACTCGCTGAAAATCCCTTTAAATTCTAATTTTTCTACTTTTAATAAATTTCCGAAACAAATATTTATATAATATTTCGCTTAAATGATGCAAATTTAATTTATTAATTACATGGGATCTTTTGTAACTTCTTAGAAAAAAAAATGTGTCTTAATTCAAAACAGGTTGGAAATTATTTAATGTCACAAGATAAAGCTTATTTAAATTACAAATGTAATTTACATCTAATTACGCTATGTCTTATGCTGTTTTGTAAAATCATGTCCCATTTGCTCATTGTGAATCATTCTACATATAACTGTGCATTATTTTTGAAATATACAGTGATATTGCATTGTGGATTGTGAAATTAATTTGTTGCCTGACATGCATTTCATGAGATTAGTTAGCCTTCATATCTATTAATTGTGAATAATGTGTGTGCATATTTGCCTAGTCGAATTATAATTTTTTTCAAAATTCATAACAGCAATTTCACTGGCATAAATTGTTGAGAATTTTAAGGCAGTAAAACTGCTCTTATGTATTTTTCCAAATCCTAATCCGGCCTTAAAATTTGCAAGATATTACCGAATAAGAGGATGAAAGTTTTCAAACCAACTTTTCGTATTTTAATAAAAATTCCTTAACTTTTGAGGATAAAATTTAACTGAATGGTTATATGTATTATAAAGGGTTATAAAATGTAATAATATAATTAAATCATCATAAATAGATGAAAATTTGGAAAATTATTTTATATTTGAATGAAGCTTTCAAATTAAACTTAAATATGTGTTATACAAAAGGAAATAAATTACTGTTGTCTGCATTTTTTTTGAAGAATTTAATTTCGTCCATTAAAAAATACATTCGTTGGAAAAATACCTACAAAAACTTTTTTTATCAATTGAAATCTGAGGAAAGAAAGAAACTACTGTATTATAAAAGAGTTGTTCAGCAATTTCAACTTTAAAAAAATTGTGACAAATTTGAAAAAGAGAAAGCTATACGTTTTAGCGAAATGACTAAAAATTATTTAGTTCTTCAAATCATTTTCTGTTGGGTTCCAACTCATGTCGGCATTTTGGGGAATGAAAAGACGGATTCAACTGCAAAATATGCCATTGGCTTCTTTAAACATTGGATTTCCGTTTTGCGATATTAAGAGGTGTTTTAACTATCATTTTTTCTACCTGGCAAAAGGTATGGGATCTGTAGATCCATAATACATTTCATTGAAAAATAAGTTTGTTTGTGGCTTGTTATTCCTATACAGGAGATGGATGTCAATTTGACATCCCTCGCATTCCCCACAAACATCTCATATTTGGTGATAATGCACCTATGTACAACAGCTGCTAAGTTCATTTTACAATACATCACATTTTAATTGATTGTCTTGTCTTTAATTTTTAACATGTTTTTTTTAACTCGTCTTTAACATTACAGGATCTAATGGGTGAAAAATACAAAGCAAATATTTTTGAGTTCTTAAATGCAATGTAGCATTTCTCCCCTCTTATTTGTGTTGCCCGTTTCTTTTTAATATTGTGTGCATTCCATCATTGTTCCTCTTTCGTGATTCATTTTTTGTAATATTTAAGATAACTATAATCATTTTATTACTTGTATAGTCCTATTTTATGTGTTTCCGTATTCATGCTTATACTCTAACGTTTAATAAATGTATTTTTAAATCTATTAAATTTTTACCATTTGATTAACGCAGTATAGCCATACATGGCGTTCGCGTCATTAACTAACGCGTCACCAACTAACATTAGCATGACAGAACAGTGCTGTAACTGTTAGACTACCGAGACCTCGGCTAAAAGGCGACATTATTATAAAATTTTATGTTAAATTATATAAATAAAATGGAAATATGAAACATTGTTAATCTCTTAATAGCCTCATGTGCATTATTTTAACCCTACTCATATAACAGACAGAAAAAAAACTGGTATCTCAGAAGATATTTCGTAGAAGTTTTCCTATGTACGCTGTTTCCAAGCATGCTAAAGACAGTCTTTTCCATAAATAAGAAAATTCCTCGGATGCCATGACTTGTTGCAGTCTCGCTCGCAAACACTCTTCATATGAAATTCGCTCCTGGCAAACCGAGCATGATTAAATTTCTGCAATTTACTCATATTTTTTATAACTTTTTCTTACTCACTTTTTTCCTTGCTTCACTCTCTCTTAACTTTCTTACGTAAGGAATAAAACGGTGGTGAAAATTTTCCAAGTGAGCTTCGAAGCTTTTATAACACGCCATTTTTTTCCCTCTCCACTGTCTTCTTCGTTGTTGCCACTCCCCCCAACAAAATACCTCACCCATTACCCTTCGCTAGAGCTCTCATATATTTTTATGAGTATCTTTTGTACCATGAAAGCAATTACTGCGACTGCGGCCTGCAGAAAATGTCGGTATGATTTAATAATAAATTTTTGTTCGTTTAATTCAATCTTTTTTTTTGTCTTTTTTTTATATTTTATCCATCCACGAGAGTTTGATGCCCCCACCGTCATAAAGCTTTCTGTCACTCCTTCTAGGTTATTAACGTCCATATGCATGGAAATATGATTTCGTTTTCCCTTTTTCTCTTCACTGTCTTATCAAAGTGGATTCAAGTAGTAAGAAAATTTGGTTTGTTAGTTTGTACATCAACGACGATCCATTAGCTATAGAAATTTGTTTTCCATTAAAACGAAAGTACTGTAAAAGTTCTTCAGTACATCTCTTAAATGATCACTACAGAAGGATGTTCTAATAAAAATAACTGTAATGGAATAAATATAATCGACACAAAATTAGAAATTATTCTATTAGTAAAATATAACAAAACAGTTAAATTTTTTAATTGAATTTTATAATGATACTAATAATCTTAATATAAACAATAAGAATTATATATTGATAATAATAACATAATCATATAATTAGTACTTATATTAAATAATACAATATAATATGTTGGTTCAAATTATTTAATAAATAAAAAAATATCTGAATTTCCCTCAATATAATTTTAAAATATCATCTGTAATTAGAATTAATTTTCCCTAATTTGAAATCAAAATTAAAAATTATCATTTTTAGTATTCATTTATATATATCATTTATACTTTTCTTCCTAAATTGTGCATTATTATTTAACCCCTTGGCATATAATGTGTCTGACATGCCCATCGAATTAACGAATTTTTAGTTTTAAATCTACAATTAAGTGAGATTATAAAATAATTTAAGACAAAAATCACTTAAAAACACTCCAATATCACAAAATACCTTTTATATTATTACATGAATCAAAATAAAAACATATCCTAAATAAAATATTATCTTATTAGAAAATTAAGAAATATTCTATCGATTTCCGAAAGCAACATGAAATTTTTCCTAATTTAAACATTTTCTAAATAAGTAATTTATTTGCAACCGTAAATTATTTCTTTTCTACCATTTGCAAGTCTATCTATTGTAAAGCTTATCGCAAATCAATCTGTCACTTTCATACAAGTCATGGAGTACAGAGATAAAAAAAACTCGCATCTATGGGGTTTTCAATGAAAAAAAATTCATAACAAAACAAACCTGGTTCCACCTATTATAAAAACAACCGAATACGATGAAATAATAAATTTCTGCACATCTGGAAGTGGATTTAATTTTCAATAAAATACCCAGGATTTGCTTAACCAGTCGTTAAGAATATTAAACAAATTCTTAGGTCAAAGGGTTAAAAACCATTCGAATCCTATGTAGTGAGGGTAGATGAATAATTTTTAAACACAATGCATTTACTCCAGCTGATTCAAAACATCGTTAAAACTTCGTATTTTCTTTTAAGTTTTAAACAGTGTTTTCTTGTTGCATAGTTATATTCTTATTCCCGAATATTGTTTATTTATTGAAATTATTTTCTCAATTGTTATTATTTAAAAAATATTATAATTTTCAATTTTAAAAATTATTTATTCATTTATTGAAACTACCTGCTTTTTGTTTATCGTGTAGAAATTTTATGCTAATTTCATAACTGATGATATTTAATTGCCTTATAATTAATTGAATTTCATTAAATCTCTACTTTTAATGCTTATAATATAGTACTCCTTTGACTTAGGTGTCTAATATAATAAACTATAAAATAATTCGATCACTAAATATTTTAAATATTAAATTTTAAGTCATTTTCATCACACAGTCATTTAATTACCTTGAGACTAATCGAATTGATCAAAACTGCTGATACCAATCTTCATTATATTGTAGAGTCATCTAACGTATGTGACAAAATATGCGAAATATTTCAATCGATAAATGCGATGTTTTTTATTCCATGCTTCTCATGTAACAGACATTATTAAATACAATATACTTTCAAAAATCGAGCTATTACAAATTTTTTACTCAGTATTCTCATTATAAAATTTATTATAACGCTGGTTGTGAAATGCTGAAATTTTAGAGTATAATTTGTATAATCTCTTTATTAACATGTCCATCTTTTTATCAAAGTAGTTTCTTGAATTGCATTAATCATTCTATAGCTTGAATTGTCCAGGGAAAATACAAAATATCAATTTAAGACTGAAAATAAGTTATATGTTAGCGTTACAACAATAAATTAATATTATAAAGAAAAAAAATATCATTCATTTGTTTAAGAATTTAAGTGAGATATGTGTTAAAGTAGAAAAAATGAATATATTTTGAGAAACATGATTAGTATAATTTGAAATTGTACTCGATAGTCGTATAATACAGAATTCAACTGTAATTTAATAAATATAAATTCTGGAAAAAGATGAAAATTATAAAGTTTCATCTAAATAGCTTTCATAATGTTATGATATTGATTAAAAATTAAAGTGGATTATTTAAAGAAAGATGCATATAAGTTCTTTATGTGTCACTAATACTCCCATGGTGCAAAACGTTATTTAGACATTAACTAGTGCTATGCAAAACTCTATCGTCTAATCATTATAGAGTATTTGCTTTCGTAGAGAAATCGGAAAAGCCCTCAAATCTATTTGCTTTCAGAACATACTGGATTTATACACCGTCACTTGTTGGTATTTCAACATTATGATTGTTTCCTATCTATTTACTGCACTACATTCTGATGGAATATCCATTTTTTAAGTCCTCAACGGTTATTAATATTTCTTCCAAACAACTTCAGTTAGCCTTCCTTCATATAATGGGTAGCACTCCACAGTATAAACACTTTCCATTTTTGAAAACTTTACAATATATTATTTGAGTTTTCCCCATGGCTGTTTTACCAAGATTTTAATTTGGCTATCATTTAATCTGTCGATATTTAAATTTTTAATCATCGAATTGTTGTCCCTAAAACATATAAACTGAAATTCAATCCTACAAAGGCGTTTAAATTCTATATAATAATCACATATAAGCAATTAACACCTCAAGCATTCTTTGTATTCATAATTTAATCTAAAATAGCACATTTCAGAAGCGAAAATTGTCATCGAATTAGATTATGAAAAAAAAAACTAAAGGGCTAATCATTTTCAAGAATTTTTTGGAAATATTTAAATTCTGCTATTTGTCTGACAAAATATGGTGCGTCTAGTGCTTGAATAAATATAAATTTTTAAAAAAGCTGGAAAATCCCTAATCGTTTAAAATAGTAAATGCACTTATTTGTATGTTTTATTATCTTAACTCCGATTACAACTGAATAATATTTTTATAAGGGAAAATTACTATGATAATCAATCTGGTATCATTAGATTAAAAAATATACCGTATGATATAAAAATATGAAAAAAATGTCTTAATTATTTATCAAAACATTTTCAAAATTGAAATTCATGCGGGTAGTTTGCATTTCAAGAATATTTTATCATTTATAACAGGGAAAACAAAAGAATAATATCTTTAATCAGAAGCTATAAAATATTATCAAGTTACTTTTTATCTATACAAAAATGGAATTCGATAACATTTGTATACGCTTAATAATCTTATATTTGGTTAGCGTGCAACATTTATAAAAATGACTGCGAGACACAATTATTACATACTGAACTACTTGCATCAGCCTGTTTAAATATTTTCTTATATGCAGTTCCTACATTTTATTTCATTACCAATATGCAGAACTTTAAGATATTTATAAAGCATAAATGTAAGACATACAAATATAATCAAATGAATAAATAGGATTAAAATTAAAATTTCGCATGAAAGTATAGATTATATCAATCTATTCACACTATAACATTTGCACTAATCCTTGGAATTCGCATATTTTAATTTTTGATTTATTTCTTAGTATCATTGACTTAGTACTTCAGACTTTTCAGATATTTTGGCAACACAATGTTGTCATTTGTTCATCTATACTTATAATAAAGCTCAAAGTGTGTGTGTGTGTGTGTGTGTGTGTGTGTGTGTGTGTTGGCGCTCTACCGGCCAGACCATTCAACCTACAGCTACCAAATTTGGCACGTGTATACCTTGGAGGCCGGGAATGTGCACCTGGGGGTTATTTTTTCGAATTTTTAATTAGAATTTTATTTATTTAAAAATTAAGCGAAATTTTGACGTGTTTCTGCTATAACTGCCGAAAATATTACCGCACAAAAAATATTTTTACATGAAGTTAAAGATAAAAAATTTATCTTTTAAATGATACTACTGTTTTAATCTTAAAATTAAATTTCTATTTTTAATGAATTTTTAAATAAATATTTTAACTATGTTTTTCAATAATTTTTTTCGTCAAAAATAAAAATGAGGATTAAGCACGTTTCGCATTCAGGAGAAAAAAATAGCTTTTTTCAAAGTGTTGCCATTACATTGATTAAAGCTCTAACTGAAAATAAATTAAATCTTTTTGGAAATGAAATCTGCAAATATATAATTTTCGTCACGTGTCTGTAGGAAATGAAACAAATATGAAATATTATTTTTTCTAAAAAATAAATTGAAGAAAAATTATTTTATGATCTTTTACACTCTCTATATTAGTAATCCAATAAATAAGTTTTATTTTAAGGCAGGTTTTGTTTAATATGAACAAGATATCCATTCAAATCAGGGCCACACAGCTAATTTGTAAACCTTTAGTAAGACAAAGATCTGTTGCGACATAAATCGTAAATATTTTATTTAAAAGTAGCAAACGATTATTTTAATAATTATAAATTTTATTTTGTAAATAGTTGTGAAATTCAGATTGGCAACAGTGATATTTTTGGAACTTTTAATTTGTTGTTTAAAAACGATGCTAGAATTTTGAATGAAAATAAGTTGATGTAAATTTGATAATATTATCTATAATGTAATAAGATTTAGTTTCATAATAAGTTTGTATGCATTCTATTTTTGTTGACGCACGAACACAACAGATTTACTAAAATGGTTTAAATAGAAAAATGATTATATTTTATGTAATGTAATTCAATAAATGCTCTAATAAATAACGAATTTTTGATTTTACATAAATCTTCTGCTGTCGAAATCACGAATAACAAAATGCTCTTGAAACACTAATATTTTAAATAAAAAGAGTTAATTTCCATTCAACTAAATCAATCACTTAAACTGACTGATTTATGAAAATTTGAATATCACTATTCAATAAAAAAAAGGATAATTTTAGATTTTCCATCGATCGTTTCAAAAAAAAATACGCCAATCAGCGCGCAGGTTTCTAAGAATAATTGGCCTAAGATTATGAAAATGTTGAGTTTTTCTAGACTTTTAACATTCGAAACTTCATAAATAAGTCTTAGTTGATCGTGGAAAATAGAAACATTCATCCATTTATTTAAAATTTGGTGTGTCCAGAATATTTATCAGAATATGATACCTTACTGCATTAAATTTAGACTTTGAAATATATTTATAAGCAGGAACAAAATATTATTATTGATTTCATTTCAATCCTTTTGAAAGCAAAACTAAAAACTGAATTTTATACTGAATCTCAGAAATTTTTGTTCAATTATTGTTTGGGATATTACATAAACTATAAAAAATATTTTGTAGTTAACATAAGACTTAAATACCGAGCGATTCTGTTTGCAATACTCATATTCAATAATAATAATAATTAATAAATAACAAGAAAGATGATTAATAAAATAAAGCGCTTGGTTTTATTAAAAAATATCTTAATATTAATTGCAATTTCGTCATTTACATTTTTAATTAAAGTTGAAATTTTACCGGAAATGGAAACAAATTAGCAAAATATATATAGTAAATTGAACGAAACGATCTAAACAATATAAGTTTGGTATGACTATCAAAATTGGAAGATTAAAAAATGTTTTGTTTGAGAAGAGAGCAGTTACTTAAAATATTTAATTGAAAATTGTAGTGAGCGGTAATATTGGCGAACCGGCTGGTCGCCAAAGGCGGCTAGTAAACTAATAAGGCAGAGGTTTTAATCGCAAATATTTTTTTAAGTTGACATTTTTTTTATATTTCTGATTGTTATAATTTAATGCTCTACAATTTTTATCAATTTCATAAATGTGTTCACATTTTCTTACGCAGCTTTCTAATTTAATCTAAAAGGCTAAGATTGAAATTTAAATAATCAGAGCAAAGATCAATGTTATTTGAACGACCTGTAAATTATTACTGTCCAAGATGCATAAGAACATTGTTATTATGTTTGCTCTAAAGGTACTTATTTACAGATTATTTGCTTAGAAGTAATGGCATTGCTTCATTTATATTTAACCACATATGACAAAATTTATTTAATCGACTGCAGAAAATTAATTTTCCTTTCATACTAAGAGCGCATTTATTATGACAGAATCAATTTCCTATTTATTTTGCTGTATGACATGTTGGTTAATTTTGCAGATGTTCGTTATAATTATTTACATTTTTAAAGAAAAATATTTTATTTCAAATAAAGCTTAGTTCTTTTCAGTGAATAAGGAATTTGATTTCATTGGAACTGTCATGTCATTAATGATGTTAATATTCTGCTTAATTTTTATATTTCAGCATCTTGTAAATTTAAATTTGTTATCATTAACATCCAAAAAGATTTATTCTTCCAATTTCATTAATTAAAATAATCATATACACACAAACTGTTTAGAAAGCGTTGCACTAAACGAAATTGCATATTTTTACGAATAGCAACGGTGTGAGCAGATAATTTAAAAGCTTGAGGAAACTAAGTCGCTTTTCAAAGTATTGAGTCATTAGAATGTTAATTAACTGCGAAGTAAATATTTTGTCGCCTACAAAATAATCATTAGATTGAGTCAGGCAATTTAAACTTCTTAAAAATCTTTTGAACTGTTTCTTGAATTGTTTTTAATTTAGATTATGTACATTTCAGAACTTTTTTATCTTTCAGATCCAAAATTAAAATTAATTATTCCAATATTGATTCTTGTTGAATATGCAAGTCGGTTTGTTTTTGAAAAAAAAGTAAGAACGCGAATTAATTAAATACCTGGTATGCAGATAATCAGTAAATTAAAACATTACACTCTTAGTAAATGAAAAAGAACACAAGTAGAATGCTTTCTACTTCTGCTGTATCCAGAATTTATTTGATATTTGTTTGGTGCATATCATTTTCCCCTCGAACTATTGCAAATTAAATTGATTGCTCTAAAAGTAATTCAATTTATATTCAAAGTAATGAAATAGAATTAAAATTTAGTTCTTTTATATGTAAATAAGAAATTTAAAATTTGAAAAATATTTCTTACAAACACATTCAGCAGCAATCTTCATTTGAAACAATTAGGGCGATTCTCGAAAGGGAGAATCACTTAAAGCGTCAATCCGTACTAATAAATGAATTACGGAGCTTAATGAAGATTTGAATCAATTGTTATCAACTGTTGCGAATCCGAATGTATCTTAGGAGGTAACTAGAGGACAGTACTATAAAGGTTATCAATTGGAACTTTGCGTAGTTAGAGCTGATGCAAATCCTAAAAATTGAATAAAATAGCTGTGATTGATTTCATATTATTGCTAAAACACATTTTTGCTTATTTTCTCTGTGGCTGTGCTGCTGAAATTTTATCATTGGTTATAAAACTTATCAAGAGAAAAAAACAGCTTTGCACGTTAAACAGGAATGATTCGGTTTTACTATGATTTTAAAGTTAGCCGAATGAAAACAAAATACAATTTTTCTCTGCTTTTAAGTTCTTATCTTAAGCATTTTCCTGTCGTTCATAAGAATTTTTGTTGGATAACTAAAATTAAATAGTAATTTACATATGGGATTTCCCGCAATTTGTGCTTTTCCCTGTATGGATCATTGTTTCATTGAGTTCTTATAAGTTTTCCTCTGTAAAATAAAACCGAAGTCGTACCCTATTGCTAAATTCAAAATAAGCATTCAAATTGGGGTTTTGTATTAGTTGGAAGGATCTTTTTTGTTGGGGGATGACTAGTTTTCATATAATTGTCATTTACTTTTATTACTATTACTTTGAAGCAAATTCTGATCAAAGTACTATTGATAATTTTTGGCTATATAGTTTGAAACTATTATTTTATAACATTTTAAGTTAAGTATGAGACAAAAGGAAATTTTACTAAAATTTAAGAATAAATAACAATATAAGTGAAATTTAAAAAAAAACTGATATTCAAAAAGACAGCAGTATACGCAGATATTCATGCGTGCATATACGCAATCTTTTATTATTACATATCAAACGCAGCAAACTAAAAATGCTTGCTAAAAAATAGCCAAAATAATGGTTCTTACACCAACACAGTATCATTTCCTAAATCTTTTTCCCCTTTGATTTAGTAAACAACATTGGAAAGAAAATGCTTCTTTCTAAACTCATGTTTTAAACAATAACAATAAAAATATTTGTCGCAATAACAGTTGTTTACGAAATAAACAGTGTCGTAAATCAATGACGGCATCATAAAGAAAGTTTCATTCACCCATACATACCGGTAACTTGAATTTATTGTTGTTTCCAGAGGGTACCAAAGACTTAATATCTTTCTCATAAAATTTCTTGAATTGAATCTAGCAGACAGTAACAAATAAAAATTCAGACTTTCTCAACTTTTATTTTCAATACGCGAATAACGAAATTAGGTTTAAAATCAAGAAAGAAGATTCACGAATTTTAAAGATATCGTTTGGAAGCATATTTAATTGGCCATACATCCTCTCGTGTATTTCTATAAAGGGTTTCCCAAAATAAATGCAAGATTTGAATTTGCCACCATTCGTGCAGTAAAATGTTGGTAACCCTATTAAAATAAACAGTTGACAGTTTAAGGTTTATAAAAATGGAGCATAGAACAATGCATTTTCATTGTTGAACAATATTTCAAAAATAATGAAAGTCTGGCGGCCACAATTCGAAAACTTGAGAATTGGCCCCTTAGATCTTGTGATTTAACAGCATTGGATTTTTTGTGGAGTTATTTGAAGTCAAAGGTCTATGCCAAGAAGCCCAGAAGTACGTGTGCATTGAAAAAGGAAAGTCAGCGATGCATCAACGAAATGCAGCCATATTTATGCAAAATAGTCATAGGAAATTTCGACAAAAGAGTACGTATTTTCCAGCAAGTCTTGGAGGCCATTTGCCTTGTGTGTTGTTCCGTATATAACCCTATTCTGTGTACTTCACGATTCAATTAAAATATAACAATTTAAATAAAAAAACTGTTTTTTTATTTAATTCAAATTTTGCGTTAACACGTTGTTCCATTATATAACGGCCCATTTTTACTAACATTAAACTATCAGTTGTCAAATGGGTTTTTAATAAGGTTGCCAATACTTTACTGCACGAATGGTAGCAAATTAAAATCTTGCCTTCATTTTGGGACATTCTTTATTCATGACCTGAAATTTTAACTCGGTCTTCCGTTCTTTACAGTATCAACGAGTTTCACAGTGTTATTTTCAAACAAATAATCTGTTTTGAAATTAATATAAGAAAGGAACTCTCTTCCTATAACATTAGATAATATGTGATTAAGTGGTATTAATTACTTCGATTAATTTCTGTCAAATGAAGTGATAGCTTTCTCACGGATACACACAATGGCATTTACTTTATTCAAAAATCTGTAATCAAAGTATCTCTACTGAATAAGCCTATCATATTTCATTGAATGGATTTAGTAACCAGATACTTTCTATGGTATATTGTGTTGTGTAAGATACCGGATTTTATCATATCTGAACTTTGTTCGAATTTCTAAACAGATTGCTTCCGATAAATGTTATCCAACCTTCTCATATAACATTTGACATATTCATGAAATATAACGGATAGTAAGCGAAGAATAACAGCTTCTTTGATATAAGGTGTCAGGATCAATCTGCAGTTTCGCTATATCTCCGTGGGAATTGTTAACTTTGCTAGTGTATGGATGTTGACAGAAGCGGAGTTTTAGCATGGATAAAGCAAGGAAAAAAAACGTTAAGGAATATGAACAATTTTATATACAAAAGAAAGATTTTATCATAAACAAGATGCAAGATATATTTAAAGAAATTCTGAAATTTATGGAAGTATAGTGAAATTTATGCAAAATTAAAAGATATAATATCTTAATTTAAAAAGGTTTCTAATAATATTTTCATTTACAATATAATGGTATTTTATAACGGTGAGTAAAATGCGATTGAATGGATTTGAATAAATTAAAGAATAAATATTATTTTCATTACAATAGTACATTGATGTTTCGAATAACATTAAAAAACTTCCAAGTTGTATTAAAAAATTACAGAAAAAAAGCCTGAGATAAGAATCTGCATCAAGGAAAGTGTAATTTTTAAAAAATTTATAACGGAGCTAAAAATAGTGTCTTTTCGATAATATTTTCGGTACTACTGGAAACCGTTGAAATTTTGTTTATTTTGGAATCAGTTAAACTTTATAATAGAACGTCGAAGAAAGTACACCTAAGTTTACAATTTTATCCTCTAAAGTTCACTTCCTATTTGTACAAAGCTTTGCAGCTGTTTCAAGGTCAAACTGTCCTTCTTATAGAAAACCAACAGATTGATAAAAGTAGTGCAAAACACATTCCCGTTTTTTTATGAAAGATTTTTATTAATATTTCAGAATTCTGGTTCAATGGCCTTTATATTGTGTTGCGGAAAAGGCTATTCCATATAAATATCAGGGCCGCGGTGGCCTGGTGATAATGTCTCGGCTTCGGAACCGGAAGGTTTCAGGTTCGTGACCCCATTCCACCGAAGAACCGTCGTGTAAGGGGGTCTGCTGCACGTTAAATCCGTCATGACCAAAGTCCTCCCGCTGGTGTGTTGTGGTATGGAGAGGGGGGTGCCAGCTCAGGTGTCGTCCTCGTCATCTGACAGCGGTTCAAAATTACGAGATCCGTCCCAAAATAACCCTAGTGTTGCTTCAAACGGGACGTTAATATAATCAAACCAAACAAACCAATCCATATAAATATCATAACATCATCATTTTTAAGCTGAAAAAAAATGAAAGCAACAATTAAAATGTTTTTTTTTTAATTTCTGTAAAAATTCTGATATATGATTTCTGCTGGTATGGAGTTGCCCAATTTTTACTAAAAATAGAATTATATAAAAAAAAATCACTCCATATATAGGTTTGCGAATTCAAATGCATTGAAAGCATTTCTATGTTTTATCAGCCACATATTTTTAACTTTGAGAAAAAATAACCTTTTAATTTCATTTTATAATTTGAACTTATCCGATTTAGAAAATTTTGACGATTATTAATTGATGATATAATGTAAAAACACTTTAATTTAAGAATATATTTCAAAGAGATCATTATTTTCAATGAGATATGTCGGTATTTTTTCATGAAATTCAAAAGCATATTTTGATCACTTTGGGAATCATAGAAAGTTAAAAAAGTGAATTATATCAATTAACCGAATTATTTCGAAACATTTATTGCATATTGACAGATCATAAGGGGGGGGGGGCGGAAGAACTTCTTCTGCTTTAAAAGAAATAGTAACATACAGATGAGAGCAACGTAGTCCAAATTTCATATATAGTATGTAAACTAAATTTAGAAAATGAGGGGCTTGACAGAAGACACTTTTGAATTTTTAACTTTTATTCCGTCCCGGGCGGTACAATTTATGTACAAGAAAAAGTGGTAAGTAATTCTTCAGTCTACATCGCGATACAAGAGCGAAAGAGACCGATATGTTCCCTTTAATGATTTTTACGATGTTTTTCTGATAGGGATTTCTTTGACAGTGTACACTTAGGGTAGGAAAATTTAGGTATCTTTAAAAGAATGTTGAAAGTATTAAGGATTTTTATCCCTTCCCTCAGAATGTGTGAAAATGCCGAAGTTTGCAGTTTTATAAAGCACGTGTTGAAAATAATTAAATAAAAGGTGGAATCAAATCAAGAAATACGAAACCGCTTTTGAGCTAAATTAAGATAAAATTTAGGAAGTTAATTAGGATTAAAATTAGATTATCAAGAAAATCATACTAAATAAAAAACTAATACTCAACATTTCAATCAGAAGATATATATACCTTTTAAGATTGATACTAATAAATAAACATATGAAAATCACGTATGCAACCACCAACATAAATAATTTTATCATATAAATAGTAACCATGAAGCCACAAACCTATTAAAACTACTAGAAAGTCCTACAACATTTCCCTCAAGTTTTGATTATTTGAATCTTTGAAGAACAGAATCATATTAAGGATGGAAATTTAATAGCGGCACCCATATAATTATAGTCAATAGGGCAAGGATACAAGATGAAACATTTCTACATGTATCATTGTGGTGATACAAGTAGAAATCCTAAGTGGTTTATAGCGTAGTGTTGTTTCCATCGTTCTTGAAGTCGGAAAATACTTGAGATAGTATCAGTTTTGTTTATGATACGGATGTGATGATCGCTAGTTTTAAGTATTTCTAGAAATGCCATGAAATGATTCTTTTATCTTTATAGTCAAATCATTGTCCGAAAGACTTAAATCTAGAGAATACGAAAACTGACAGTGTAACTTCCAGTCAGAATACAAATAAATTAATCCCAAAATTTCAGCAGAAATTCTTTAGCACCTTAAATGGTTTATTTTCTCTGCTATCTTGTTAGATGGAACCTTCTATTTTTGGAATATCTTGACGTTTTGATTCAAATGAGAATACATAGAATTCATAAGTTATTTATATATCCTGAATAATTTTCTTGTTGAATTACAATATTTCTGAATGACTTTCATTGAAATTGAATTAATTCTGAATTGCTTCAGTGTTTAAGAATGCAGAAAATCGATGTACACATGGCCTACGTCCGAATCGGTTATAAGGTTAAGCAATCGATTATTCTTTTCGAATAATCCACATAACAAGCAAGTCAAGTTTTGCTTCAAGTATTCTACATCTTCTGTGCTGTTAGAAACAAAGTAGATATAACTCTGGTACTAAATTTTAAAGGACAATAAACCTTTCAATTTAGTACTAAGATTGTATCGTCTGTGATTATATAGATGCCACTATTAAATATCTTTAACAAATTTAATACGAATGCTTTAGTAAAAATTTCTTTAAATTATCTGCAGTATTTTTTTTTTCAATCTCAATAATCTGCTGTTATTGTTTCTGATCCCAGATAGTATAGTTGCGCTATACTACCTCCATAAAACCAAAGATCTCTAAAAAGTTCAAAAACAAAAATATATCCCTTAAAATCTAACAAAATAGTAAAATTTAAACATTTAAGAATGTGATTGGGGGAGGCTTGATCTGCCTTGCACCAAGGACATTCAGCAAAGATCCTCCGGCTGTGTTGGAATGTGAGGGATTTGGTGTGTTCACTCAAAAAACGAGAGAGCCGTTTGAAGCTTTTTAAAGACGGTGACACCAACCAGGACTCTTACCAAAATACCAAGGGTGAGCAGGTGGGAGTCTCCAAAATACACTCGAATCCATCTTTTTGATAGAGATTTTTTTCAATAATCTAGACATTTCATATTATATAAATACAACAGCAATAATATTCATCATTCAAGCTTACGTCCGATTTATTCAAATTTGTTTTATTTTCATTTACCGCATGGTTCTTCCAATATGAAATCCCTATGTGTAGTTACCTCTGTGATAATGTAGCTCTGTGATAATGTAACTTATAATGGGAAAAAGATCCATTGTCATAAATGTCCAATATAGTAAGAATTGGAAATTAAAATTCTATTAAATGATGAAAGAGGCAAACTGGAAATATTTTTTAAGAATCTGTCAAAATCATAAACATTTTTTTCCAATAAGCATGTTTGTTACGAAATTAATTAATTCTCACTTTCTTGATTTCCTTTATTTCCTTTTCAATTACTTCAATTTCTTTTGATTTACTTTTGCATTAAAATATTTTTCTTCTCATACTGAATAAACAAAGTTAAACAAGCTAATCTTACATCAAGTATTTTTTAATAAACAAATAAAGAATTTCTTATAAAATTAAAATATATTGCTCTTGCCCAAATTAGAAATCAATTAAAGAATCGATTATATGCTTAAATAAGTTCTTTTAAGCTTGTCACAAGAGACAAATAAAAAAGACACTCCGTTAAAGAAAATATCTGTTACGTAAAGCTCACATTAAAAATTTAACGAATAAATTTGAATTGTTTTATTAAAAATAAAACTGCGATACTTGAAAAACAAACAAAAGAGAAAATACACGTTTGCACTTTAAATAAATACAAGCCTTCAACGACTAATTAATCATACGCAAAAAACAATACCAGCGGTGTCAAAAGTAAATTAAACGCCCCACATCTAAAGGGAATGGGAAAAAAAATTACAAGGCAGGTGCATGAGAGAATAATAGTTGCCGCAAGAGGGCGCTATTTAATTGCTGAAAAGAATTGAAAGGAAGTTTTGGGAGTCAGAAACAATACATATTATTCTAGTTTTTGAAAATTACCGTTATACCACTGGCGAAGAACTTTTTTTTACTTCAAATACAAAAAAAAAATCTTTTCATTTGTTCAGACAATAAAGAATTTTGCTTTATGATTTCAATTTCCGAACAATAAAGAGTAATTCTACGTATTTTGCATAGGTATGGAGCTTCTGTTTTTTACTTTCAGCTATATTAAAGAATTTTTCACTAAATTAAACGAAGATGGAACCTCGGTATTATTTAAATTTCTTTTTCATTCAAATATGTTCGTTGTGATTGCTTAAATTATGAAATTCTTATTACAAGCCGGTAAGAATGAAATATTAATTATTGCAGTTTTTTTTTCTGATTGATAAAATATATATTTGTTATTTGGAATAGTCTAATTATTATGAATAACATTTCAATTATGTAAAGAGATATTGAAAAAATATCTTTTATTCTGCTTTAAATAAGGCATGTTAAGTAATTTTTATTTATTTTTTGCAGTGGCAGGTTATTTACCTATGAACCAAGTATAACCTTTATAAGTAATTGATCTATTCTGTATTGTAGAGAATTACAATTACGAAAATTTGCAGATATGTATTTTAGAAATGTCTGGACGAAAAATTATCAATATTTTAATTCTTGGTTAATTTTCAATTTTTTTATTTTTATTTTTTATAATATATTAATCACCGCCTTTGTCGACCAGCTGGTTCACCAAGGTTAATAGTTGATAAAATTTTTAATTTATTATTTTAAATATATTGGTCTTAATAACTTCAACTAATTTTTTAACTCCAAATACATTGCGTTTATTTTGGAAGCTCCCTTAAATAAACTGTTATTTAAGGGAGTATATAGTATATAAATACACTATAGGGAGTATATAGTATTATAGTATTTAAGGAAGAATTTAGTATTATAGTATATAAATACAATTAGTTATTTTTAGTTCTTTAACAATGTAACGTAACTACTGATATGAAACAATGGGAAATTCAACATTTTCCTCCTGTTAATTTCAGTTTAAATATATATTTAAATCATTTTCAATTTTTTCCTAGAATTAGATAAACATATTTCTTGCTTTCCTGAAATATATTTTACAAGTAATAATTTGTATTAAGGACGGGATAATAATTCTGATCGTCAAACAATAGCGAAAAATATATCTGCAACTTGAATAAGACTTAACTTTTTCTGACTTTGTTGTTCTTCTCAAATGTTTGTTTTTATAATATTGTTCGAGATACATTTAATACTCATTCATAATTCTTACTGTTCTTCATGGAAAATATGCTCAAAATATTTTTTAAAAATTGTTTAAGATAAAAAAAATAATTATACTCCGTGACATTAGTATCATTAAAAATAATTTTTTTTTGAATATTACAATGATATAAAAATTATTTTACATTGCCATGTTTTCGGAAGTTATGAGGAAGAACAACATTTTTCTTAATTTTTAATTTAAATTCCAATTTTTTTAAAAATCCATTCGAGATGCACATTCCCACTCTCCAAAATATATATGTTATAAATTTGGAACATACATAATTTGGTCAAATGGTTTAATCTGTTAAGCGCCAAAAGAACACATATATGCCTATTCATCTTTATTAAAGATAGCAGACGATTTATTTCTCTTAATATTTCAACCTTAAAATCGTTTTTCATTCTTAATTTAAAACTCATATTAATATCAAACGTGCTAATTTAATCCTTGATTTTGCTCATTTAAGCAAGAACACGATTTTGGAGATGCTTCTAGAATATATTTCTTTTTCTCTTAATAATTAACCAATTAAGTCTTAAGTAACAGTTTGTAAACACTTTTATTTATCATTTAAATATTTTGTTTTCTAAAATTTATTTTATAGCTATTTTTGTTGATTCAGTGGCTATGTAGTAATGGATACATATTAAAATTAATTTATAAGGAGCACTTTTATGTTTATATTAAAAGGAATATTATTTTGAACATTCGGTGTTCTTAATTAATCTGCTGAATGGCAAATTATTTTAATTATTTTTCATCAACTGATTAATTAATTTTATTAGGAATTTATTATTTTGTAAAAAGAAAAAAAATCCTTTTTATACAATGACAAAAGATGCTGAATTTGTGGGGGGAAATATTTTCATTAGAGACAGAAACATTGAAAAGATTTTGTTAATGAGCCTTGATTTTTATCATCGGTGCTATGCTTGAATCCAATGCCCTCTGATTTATAAATTTTGTCTTTATAATATCATTAATAGAAATTACCCTTTATTATTCATAATATTTTCTTCCATTCAGCATATCCCACCATTCAGTGCTGTTTGAAGACATATTTCACCTTCCAAGTTCATTAAAACTTTGCATTTATTTGCATTTAAATTTAACTTACAGACGAAAACATGCTTCTAAACTAAAATTTTCTTTTTCTTGTAGAAAAATTCTCAGACCTTACCTCACTGCTTTGATGTTAAAGAAAGGACTCCATTAAACTTAATGGAGTACCTAAATAGAAATTTATTTTGCAAAATGCTTTATTTGATTATTACTGAATTTGCTTCATCAAGTCTATTTTTAATTTTATAGGAACTAATATTTATGAATCAGAAATATATCAAATTTTAAAAAGATGCAATTGAAATTCCTTACTTCTCGGACTTCTATAAATGGAGATTTGTATTATTAAAAAATTTCTAACATAACAGTATAATTAGCTTTTCATATTTTATAATACAATGAAAGAATGTAATTTCTAATAGAACTGAGAGAAGTAACTTTTTTACAACTTATTTATAAACATTAACGATACACAGAACTGTACAATTTGGGAAAAAGATCATACTTAATTTTATGGCATTGAAGTGCCTATCCTTCTCGTCAATAAAGTAAAACTGACGCAAAAAAAAATCGCTTATTTCAACTGATATTAACCAAAATGATTTAGGCAGTAATATTTCAGATTTCAAGTAAAACCTTCTATATTAGGAAATAAAAAGTCGATTTTTTCTCAACCATTTTAAGATTCAAACTAATACATTCCACTTTGCCCAAATAAGGATAGATTTATGCTTAATTTTACTTTATAAATTTTATTTTACTATGCAACACATTAAATAAAAACTAAAGTCACACTAAAGACAAAACTGTTTTTCTGTATATATGAACATAATTTTAATTAAGAAAAAATACCGTATTAATTAAATTTCAGGAAACATCCACTAAAACTATAGCATTTGTGAAAAAAAATGGGGAGAAAATCTATCAACTATTTCTACATCTCTTAATCTACTTTTTCGAATTTCTGTATTGTTACGAAATCCAAAAATATATAAAAGAAATTCACTAAAAATATAGTATATAGATTATATATAATAATTCTATATACTCTCTATATAAAAAATAGGAATTTCCACTTTTCTTTACATAGATATCGTCCGATGAAATGTCCTTAATTTATCAACCTACACTATTCCAAATATTTGTCTCTTCATTTCTCTATAAAAATTATTATGCTTCCTTCCTGTTTATAGAGATGGAATAATGTTATTTTGAATAATATAGAAGACAAAATTATTAGATAAAATAATATAAAAGACAATAAACTTGAGCGAAACAATTACTTATTGAATTTACGTTTCTCATAAAAGTGATTTAATCTTTCGTTGGTTAATGGAATTAAACACTGAAGAATTAAATATACAAAGTAGCTAAAATAGTGTCTTGATATGAATGTTTCTACCGTATCTCTTCACTATATTTAAATGGAAGGTGACCTTTTGGGTTTAAAAACGGAAATCCAGATAGTTTAATATAATTTATACAATATTTAGTGACTGCATGATTTTTTAAATAGTTTTTATCTGTAATATGAATAATTGATTAAAATTTGTTTGATTTAGTGACAATTATTATTCATTATTGGTTCAACACCCAAGAGAGTCGGCTCAACTTTTTTAATTTCAGAATATTAATTGGAACTATACATTAGGGCCTTTTGAACAACAGGGACTCGTAGGACATAAGTTATGTAGTTGGTATAGTTTAGCTTCTCAAAATAAATATATATATATATCTGGGAGATACGAATCCATGGTACTTTTTGATTTAAAGAAAAAAAAAGAAAAGAAAAACCTTTTCATGAACTTTAATGTTTATTTTCATAATATCGTAAATGGGTAGCACAAATGCATAGTTATCATAAACAATTCATACTGCTGAAAATTTTGTTGGACTAACAACGTGTAGCTAATTAGTTCTGTTATATTAACGTAGCATTTGAAAGCAGCACGAACTCGAAACTAAACATTATTAAGAAGTGTCACGATGGAATGGTAATTTGGAAGAATGGAATGTCTCGAGTTTGGTTGAATGGTAATTGCAAGGGAATGGAAAGTCTTGAATTTCAGGCTGGAGTATTCCAGATACAAATACCAATTCAATGATTGACTGTTTGTGTGTCTCATGTACGTCCAATGTTCTTCTGATGGAGTGATGCTGAAAGCTTAGAAAAGGTGCCAATTCAAATGAATTTCTTATCAAAATTACGAAGCCATCCCCAAATAATCTTAATATTGTCTTAAAACTGACGCTAATATAACTAAACTAAACTGTACTGAATAATGATGCTTTAGAGGTATGCATTCATATGCTATAGTTTGTTTATCAACGAGTCAGCGAAGTATCAATAATTTTTATGACACTAAATTCCTTTAATTTTCAAATAATTTAAATCCTTAAATATTTTAGAATTAATTAATTCATTTAAATATTAAATAAATGCATAAAAGTAATGTATATTTGTAATAAATGTAAACATTTATTTTAAATAAATGTATATTAAATGTATTAACCTAAATTAAATATCTTATGTCAGCAGTTCGAAAAAAGAACTTACATTATGATATCATATTAATTGTTGAAGGCTTTGTATTTGTTGAGAGAAAGGATAAAAACATTGTTATCCACATGTGTCATCATTATTGTAATTATTTATTTAGTGCTTAAATCTGTCTTCCAAATTTATTTAAAAATGTATATATATATATATTACCATAAAGTATGCTATTTTAAAAGTTGAGGGAAAAAATCAACTCATATATTTTATTCATTGTTATAGCTTCGTATTACTTGAAAAAAAAACTATAATTGTAACAGAATACATATTGGGAAATACTTCATATAAGAACATAATGATTGACTGAAGCTATTAAACGACATAATACGCATAGTGCATAGTAAGTTGTTGGTCTAATTATTTACATTTATCACGTAAATGTGATGGCACATGAATTGACTCAAGTCAAACATTTAGATGACCATTCAGTTAGAACGTCAGATGGCAAAATTCATTGTAAAATAGTATGCAATAGATGTCTGATGGCATACAAGTAACGTATATCAAACAAATGTAGCACTACATGAATTGACACCATTCAAATATTTAGACGTTCAATTCGACATACCAGACAACGGAATTTACTATAATATAATATGCAATCAGATGCTGAATGGAATACGAGTTACGTATATCAAGCGAGTGTGGCCCTACGTGAATTGATTCCAGTCAAACATTTAGATGATCACTTATTTACACACGTCAGACCACTTTATTCTCTGTAAGATAATGTGTAGTCTGATGCTAGATGGCATACGAGTTATTTATTTCATGCAAATGTAGTACTACCTGAAACGATTCCAGTCAAACATTTCGATGTCCACTTATTTAAGCAAAACAGCTCACTATAAGATAATATGTAATCATATACTAAGTGGCTTATAAGCTACGTATATCAAGCAAATGTGGCAATACGTAATTCGATTCCTGATTTATTTATATATTTAATTTAGATTAGATCTGGTGAAATATTACATAGGTGGAATAATCAAATAAAATAAAAAAAACTTAATCATGGATTGAGTGTTTCACACTTTTAAGTAAACTTTAAAAATTCGATACAAAGGTAATTATTGTACAAAGAATCTCGTTATTTTGTGCTGCAGTAATAATTGCCATCAATGTAAAAAAAATGTTCTTATATGATACGATAATGATTATAATTGTCTTCCTCTCGTATTATTATGATAGAAGTTTATAAACGGATTTGTAACTTTCTTTAAAATTATCTAATATTAATATAGCAATTACCGTACATTTTGAAGACATTATAGTTTGAAGCTGTCAGAATGGGTAGGAATCTAGGTTGCTCTATTATGATAGCTTTTATCATATTAGAGCATCCTAGATGAGTGTAATTGTATCTCCCCCCCCCCAGTATCGCCATTTTGAATTTGAGCACCTATTGTTTAGCGAATATATCTACCAATTAAAATAATTACCAAAAATACATATCTAAAGATCGCTTTGTAAATATAAAGCATAGTTTTGAAATACTGATACCCCCACTCCCAATCCCTCTCCTTTTGTACATGTTATTCAGTTTAATGATTACATTAAGTGTTTTTACTATTTTATTCCATATATTTGTTTTACACAAAAAAGGGCAATAACATAATATCTAACAATATAAGAAAGAATATATAAATCATCTATATTTGATTTAATATTGTTTCATTGGTGGAAAAGTTTTTTTTTTCTTATTGGTGGAAAAAATTGCGTTTTAATTTATTGCATGAGAAAGGCATTATTCAAGTAAAATCTTTGATAGATATGGATCAAGAAATATATATAATTTTATGCTACAGTAAGGATATATATTTAAATACTCTGCGAAATATTTAAATTTTACTTGTGGGTATTTGTTTAATATTAATAGGTTCATTTTAATTTATAGATATACTAGCCGCCTTTGGCGACCAGCCGGTTCACCAGTATTACCGCCCGCTCGCTACAAATTTCAATTAAATATTTTAAGTAACTGGTCTCTTAATAGATTCTCAAACAATAAATTTTTAATATTCAAATTTTGATAGTCTTACCGAACTTATACTTTTATGTAGATCGTTTCGTTCAATTTACTATCTACACTGGTGTGCAAAACTTAAGCAACGGGTATGTTTTTTGCCATAACTTCACGAGAAATCATCTGAGAGACATGAAATTCAGAAATGAGATACAGCATTTTGTTCTAAAAGAATGACGAAAGCATAGTTGCGCAGAAATGAATACAATGCATACAGTATGGAATCAAACAAAAAAAGGCTTTATTGAACTCATAGTATCGTTACACATGATTGTCTGTCCAAGAGGAAGAACAGCAAGCAGATGTTCCTTAGTATGGGATATGCCCTCCCCTTACTGCAATGGTTGCTTCGCACTGTCTCCCCATACTCAGCACCAGATTGTCCAACAGTTCTTGAGGTAAGAGTGCCCATTCCTCAATCAGCATTTGTTTAAGTTGTCGGGTGTTCCCAGGAGGATGTAATCGTGCCGCAAGACGTCTCCCCAAAGCATCTCACACATGTTCTATCGGATTTAAATCAGGGGAGCACGCCGGCCAATCCATTCGAGTGATATCTTCACTTTCCAGGAGCTCCTCAACAGCATGAGTCCTGTGTAGCCGTGCATTGTCATCCATAAAAACGAAGTCTGATCCAATGGCACCTCGGAACAAACGCACATGGGGAAGGATCACCTCCTGACAATAGCGATCTCCAGTTACAGAACCTCTGTCGAAAACGTGGAGCTCAGTCCGCCCGTTCATCATAATGCCTCCCCAGACGACAACTCCAGGACCACCGAAACGGTCTCTTTCCGTGATGTTACTGGGATGAAACCGTGTCCCGACCTCTGTCCAAATCAACGGGCATTGGGAATCGCTTGTGGCACTAAAACGACTCATCTGTAAAGAGGACACGACTCCATTGATGAGATGTCCAGTTTTTGTGCTCCCTGCACCACTCTAAACGATGCCGACGGTGGGAAACTGTCAAAGGGATGCAGCGTTCAGGACGGCAGGCGAATAGGCCACCTTTGTGAAGGCGTCTGGACACACTTGTCGCCCCGTTGCTGCATACAGTTGCTGAGCAATGGCGCTTGCTGACTGGTTTCGGGTTCTTTTCGCCTGCAGGACGATATGTCGGTCATCCACTGCAGTTGTTTTCCAGGGGCAGCCACCACCAACCTTTCTCACAGCTGTACCTGTGGTTTGGAAGGCTTTCCAAGTGCTCGAAACGACACTTTTGTTGATTCCGAACTCTTCAGGTACACTGGTCACACTACGCCCCTCCTTCAGCTTTCCGATCATTCTTCCACGTGTGAAATCGTCCAGGTGTTTTCTGCTAGCCATATTTCACGAATTAACTCACGTGCACTTGCACCGAATGTCTTGAATTGCGTCTCCGTCCTTCCTTTTATTGTAGTGTTGAGCTGCGCGCGCCTTCCGCACGTGTTTTGCGTACGCTCACGTCTCCTGTGACGTTTTGTTCCTGATATTTGCATACGCATGACCTTTCTCTTCAATTACGTGTTCAGTGTACTGATCGCAAGAACTCCTTTTCTGCAATTTCATGGCTATCTGCTTAAAATTTGCATTGTTGCTTAAGTTTTGCACACAAGTGTTTTACGAATTTGTTGTCATTTCCGGTAAATCTTCAACTTTAATTTAAAGTAAAAATGATGAAATTGCAATTAATATAATATTTTTTAATAAAACCAAGCGTTTTATTTTATTTATCATCTTTATTGTTATTTATTTATTATTATTATTATTGAATATGAATATTGCAAGCAGAATCCCTCGGTATTTAAGTCCTATGTGAACTACAAAATATTTTTCATAATTTATGTAATATCTCAAAGAATAATTCAACAAAAATTTCTCAGATTCAGCATAAAATTCAGTTTTTAGTTTTGCTTTCAAAAGGATTGAAATGAAATCAATTATAATATTTTGTTCCGGCCTATGAATATATTTCAAAAGTCTAAATTTAATGCAGTAAGGTATCATATTCTTAGATATATTCTGGACACACCAAATTTTCAATAAATGAATGAATGTTTCTATTTTACACGATCAACTAAGACTTATTTATGAAGTTTTGAATCTTGAGAAACCTACGTTGATTGTCGTATTTTCTTTGAAACGATCGATGGAAAATCTAAAATGGTCTTTTTTTATTGAATAGTGATATTCAAATTTTCATAAATCAGACAGTTTAAGTGATTTATTTAGTTAATTGGAAATTAACTCTTTTTATTTAAAATATTAGTGTTTCAAGAACATTTTGTTAATCGTGACTTCCACAGCAGAAGCTTTATGTAAAATCAAAAATTCGTTATTTATTAGAGCATTTATTGAATCAAGTTACATAAAATATAATCATTTTCCATTTAGACCATTTTAGCAGATCTGTGTCTTACTAAAAGTTTACAAATTAGCTGTGTGGCCATTATTTGAATGGATATCCTGTTCATATTAAACAAAACTTGCCTGAAAATAAAACTGATTTATTGGATTAATTATTCAGGGTATTTATTTAGTCCCGGACCCATATTGATGTTTAATAACTCATAAAATAATAAATATAGATTAAAATTAATAACATAAATGGTTAAATAGACTCAAAAAGTTTCATGACCCTTGTCAATGAACTTCCACGTGTGCCCCCTTCGTCGCACGGAGAATATCAAGTCGATAGTTAATTTCATGCGAGGTAGCGGTAAGCATGTCGGCGTCCACAGAGCCTATTGCGTTTGTAATTCTGGCTTTTAGGTCATCAATGTTCGACCCTCTCCTCCTGAAAACGTTCGCTTTTACAAACCCCCAAACGAAAAAGTCCAGCGGCGTTATGTCAGGTGATCTGGGTGGCCAAGGAATTGGACCTCCTCGCCCAATCCATCTTCCTGGAAAATTACCATTCAAAGAAGTACGAACGATGGTACCCCAATGAGGTGGCGCACCATCTTGTTGCAAAAAGACATGTGGCTGAAGCTCTTCTAGTTCTGGAAATACGAAGTTTTCCACCATGTCTAAGTATACGACTGATGAGACCGTCTTTTCTGTAAAAAAGAAAGGCCCAATCGGTCTTGCATTAGTCCGCACCACACATTAACCTTTGGGGAATCCCTTTGTGCCTCACGGTATTCATGGGGGTTTTCAGATCCCCATATGCGTACATTATGGCGATTAACAATGCCAGAAACATGAAAGGATTCTTCATCGGAGAACATTATGCGCTTCAGAAAATCAGCAGCATCTTCTATCCTCCTTAGCATATCTGTTGCAAAGGCCATCCTCCTAAGCCTATCGTTCGGTTCCAAAACTTGAACAATTTGAACTTTGTATGCATGCAGTCTTAATTTTTTCTTAATAACCTTGTACACCGTCGAAATTGGCATATCCAATTCTGTTTCCGCTGATCTCACAGATATTCTAAGATTGTGTAAAATGTCTCTCTGACACGCTCAACATCAAAATCACTTGTGCAAGGACGTCCGGAACATTTCTTATCTGCGATACTTCCAATTTCTAGAAAATTCTTTTTCCACCGCAAGGTGCTATTTTTGGATGGAGGATCTTCTTGGTAAATTCTTCTCAAATTTCTCTGTGCTTGCACTATCGATTTCGTTTCTATGAACCACCATAAAATCTGTGCTTTCTCTTGTTTTGTATGCATTCTGATTAATATCCGCTCGAATAAAACATCACATACCAAAATACTACATAGAACAAACACATCAAAAGTAAACATAACATTTCAATAGTTGCCAAAAACAAAAGAGAGAAAAATGCAATTAATAAGCAGATGATATTTAGAAAAGTACAGATATTTATACTGGAAAATGAAATTATCTGAAATTAACCACACGCGCAGACGATATTTACAAAAGTAAAAATATTGAAACCTGAAAAGGAAAATATGAGTTATTCCATCAATAAATGCCATAAGTTTGTTTATATCTTCATTATTTTATGAGTCATCAAACATCAAAATGAGTCCGGGACTAAATAAACACCCTGTATAGAGAGTGTAAAAGATCATAAAATAATTTTTCTTGAATTTATTTTTTAGAAAAAATAATATTTCATATTTGTTTCATTTCCTACAAACACGTGCCGAAAATTATATTTTTGCAGATTTCATTTCCAAAAAGATTTAATTTATTTTTAATTGGAGCTTTAATCAATGTGATGGCAACACTTTGAAAAAAAGTCCATGAATGCGAAACGTGCTTAATTTTAATTTTAATTTTTTACGAAAAAAATTATTGAAAAGCATAGTTAAAATATTTATTTAAAAACTCATTAAAAATAGAAATTTAATTTTAAGATTAAAACATTAGTATCATTTAAAAGATAAATTTTTGATCTTTAACTTCATGTAAAAATCTTTTTTGTGCGGTAATATTTTCGGAAGTTATAGCAGAAACACGTCAAAATTTCGCTTAATTTTTAAATAAATAAAATTATAGTTGAAAATTCGAAAAAATAACCCCCAGGTGCACATTCCCGGCCTCCAAGGTATACAAGTGCCAAATTTGGTAGCTGTAGGTTGAATGGTCTGGCCTGTAGAGCGCGAACATACACCCACACCCACACACACACACACACACACACACACACACATTGAGCTTTATTATAAGTGTAGATTTATTTGTGGCAAATTCTTCAATAATGTTTGCATATCCATATTTCTTAATTTGTCACATCCTATACATAAAATCTTTAACCGTTTACATTATCTTAATGATTAGTAATGACTAATTTTTATTTAATGAGAGTTTTAGATTGTCCGAACGATGACAAATTTATTTTAAGCTAAAGTTTTTCGCTTTAAATTGAAATAAATTTATCATTGCAAGTTTGTAGGCTACCTTGAATAAATGGTGCCCTTGGGCTACAACTCAGTTAAGCCATTCAATAAGGCAACAATCAGAAAGGATGAAAGTTTAGAATAATTTATCTTCGACATCAGAAAAAAAAACAAAAAAAAACCCGTTTATTTAATAACGTCATTATCATATTTCATGTTGTAAATTAGCAGCTACATAATTTGAATGTATTATTTTGTGTAATGCAATAGGTTATCATTATAATCAAACATTATAATTTCAAAACTACAAAAGAACAATCCGATTTAAATTTTCAAAAAATGTGTTTCAAAGCAACGGAAGAAAACCCGAAAATAATTCGCCATGCAACAATCAGCGAATCATATTTCATCCTCTACCCCAGAAATACCTCTTCTTATCCATCGAGCAAAATCTGATATGGCAGGCAACCTTCGCCCTGCAACCTACACCAGTCCAGATATCCGAGTCACCGATACCTAAGAATGTGATTAAAAGCTTCCGCCAGAAACAAAAGACGACACTTTCTCGACCAATATACGAGCCATCTTAACCACCAACTGGTGTAAGTCAGTTCAATCACACGCGTTGGAAAATGTTCCACAATACAATTTTTCAGCTAATACTGTGAACTTAAGTAACAACCCACTGTATCGCCTGTACCCCAAAGTGCACTTCGACCACTTGAAGCTCTTTAAACAGGTCCAGATTATTCAAAATATGCTTAAGATGTCATCCAACCTGAAGTGCTTGACTTAGGCCACTCGAAGACCACTCTAGCGAAGGGAGACGATTCATCGTAGCATAAGACCACAATCGCAGAATAACTGGAAATGCAATTGAATGACACGAGAGCCAATTACGGGCACATCCCTCCACACATCTATGTATCCATCCGCGCACACATGACGCAGAATTACCTAATCCTAGGCTGAGGGTCCTTAGACGTGTACGGGTCAGATAATCTTATTGTCCGTACGTTGGGGGATATGGGAGCCCTTAAAAGGGTTTTAGGCCGCCTTGTTTGGCTTCGCGCGGTCGGATGCGTTGCAAGGGGTGGATGTGTGCCAGAGTGGTGATAAGAAATGAGTGAAAAGGTATCCGGGTAGGAGACTGTATAGGTGTAGGTGAGGGTGATATTCGATGCTTTTGGTTGGATGCTGGGTAAAACTGGTAACCCTGAGATTTGATTCAGAACAAGTCGAACGTGGATATCTCAGAAAGTTTGAAAAAATGGAATTAGGGGTGGCATATTGAGGAGATTTTTCTGCAATGTTCTGGCAATCAAATTATTTTCTAATTCATGGAGATTTTTTTAACTCTTTCTAGCATTGAAATTAAAAATATGAAACGAAATACCATTACTTATTTATAGATTCTGTGTGCAGCAGTGGATTATTACTTTTTATTTTTTCTTGGATAAAAAGCATTAAAAACTAATTCAAATTTTTTTTTGTTTTATTCTTCTGATTTAGTGCATTTCAGAAGAAAAAAAATGAAATAAATTATTTTGTTGTGCTATGATTTATTAAGTTTGAAATTTTCATTAAATTATATTTTTGCAATATTTAATTCTAACTTTCACAGCTAAAGACATTTATTAAAGGATAAATGAAAGATGTTAAAAAGAAAACTTAATGCTTTAGAAATTTGTATTTGCAACCGAGAAATCCTTTAATTAAAAAATGCATTAATTCTAAATTTGCTAATGAAATTAAAGATCATTATTGATTCTTTCATAAAAATATCCAACTTGCAGCTGATATTATCATATAATTAATAGTCTGTTGTTCTCATTTTGTATTCTTTGATAAAGCGCTCAAAAGCTATAAATATATTCGAATATTAGCAAGCTTTCTTACATAAAAATAAAAGTAAAATGAATTAAAATATAAAAATGATAATCACTTGATTTTTGATAACGTGTTCAAAAGCTATAAATAAATTCTATTATTAGTAAGCCTTCTCTCATAAAAATGAAAGTATAATGAATTAAAAAATAAACAAAGCATAATCATTTGATTTTGAAAAGAAATTTTAATAGTCCAATAACAAGTCCCCTTGAAAACTATCATTTGACAGGAAATCAAGATCACGAGCACATTCCTATCTGCTATTGAAGTTAAATTCTCCAAAACCCATTAAGAGCTCTTCTATTTTGCCTCTCAATAACTTCCATTCGATAATATGATGAATTTTAGAATTCCAGAGCATTTCTATACGAGAAAGAGAGACGGCAGCAGGCCTTTAGGACACATGTAATGTTTACTTTGGTGGGAAGTGTTTGTTTCCTCTCTTTCAATACATGAAAGCACAAATTCTAGCATACGTCAAAATCCCCTAAATTAATTCTTCACTCACTCACTTATTTAATTTTTATGTAATTTATTATAAGCCATCACATTGGTCTGCAAGGATCTGTTGATTCATTATGGAGGAAAATTGCTCTGGTTAGTGAAGAATAATGGATATTAACATCCATAAAAATGTCTTATTCTTTGTAAAATATGACGCTTTGCTTTAGTGGCAACTTTTATTATTGTAATCTGTAATTCCTAGTCATAATGTTGCTTCCAAATGAGCAACTATTATGCTCATAATTATAGTTCTCTGTTTACTTGCAATTCTAAAGGATCGAATGTGGAAATTTATCAGATTGGATGTTGCTCATTTAATAGTGATAGATAATTTAAAAAAAAGTTAAGTAAATAAAATAAAAAATGAGAAAAATATATTTATTTCACACAAGTTTGTTAAAAAGAACTTCCATTACTTAAACTGGAGACATCTTTACACAATTTATCACATTTTTTTTCTTAAGCACGTCTTTATATTGTTTCCTTACATAAATTTTGCATTGTCATTGAAAATATTTTCTTTATATGACGTTTTTTCGTGTTTAATGAGTAGCTGATAAAGAAGCTAATTTCAGATAAGCAGTCTACCATCAATTTAAAAATTATTTAAGAAATCTAGGCATTCGCAATCGTGATTAATTACGTTAGGTTAAACCACTGGCACATGATAAAGGCTTTAAACCAAGAATATTTTACAGATGAAAGAGATATCACCGAATTAATGATTAACATGTCACATTTTTTTCCCTGTAATTTGCTTTTGCCAAATATTGCTTGTAATGTGTTATTGGCTTGATTTTTGGCTTTGTGACGCAGAAGACAATTTGATATTTCGCCATTAATCAAAGATTCAAAATTCTAGTCTGAAACAATGCAATATTACAGTGATAAGATTCTGTTAGCTTCGAAGTTGGTTCTTAGTTTTTTGGGAACGATAATGTATATAAAAAAACACATTTAATTTTGTCAAAACAAATTATAAATCCAGTTACTAAAATAATGAAAAGTTTCATGAAAAAGAAATGCTTAAATAAATACTTAAATGGTTAATTAAAATTTAAAAAATTGAAAAGAAATAAATTAATCTTAATAAAAAGCTAACTTCTTGAGTTTTAATGTTGTTTAAAAAATTTTCATACAATAAGATTTAAAGTTACTAAGGAAAAGCTTTACTATCTCTGTTTATTTTATAAGGAAATTTACTAAGGACAAATTTTGCAATCTGTTTATTTTTAATTACAAAATCTAATTCAAACCTTGAATAATGTTTCCTAGTAAAATGGTGAATCAGTAATTACCCATCAGATTTGTTAGCTTTAGGTCCAATTATTTGCAATTAGAACATTTGGCGCAATTCTTTTCTTGTACTATTCTACCAAACAAGACAGCTACCAAATCTAGTAACTTAGAGCTACCAAATCTAGTAGCTCTATATCCATGAGTCCGGCCAACAGAATATTTGAAACGTTTTTTATTAAATTTTCATGCTCTATATTATAAATGATGTTCTCAGATATACAAGAAGAATAAAATCATTATTTTTATTTTAATTAAAATAATGATTTTATTAATCTAAATAATATACATCTTATAGACTGATATATAAATTAATTTGTTACAAATATTTCATATTTATATTTTTAATTAAAATGCGTTTATTTACTTTATTTTCTATTTAAATTTATGTAATCTAATCTTTAGATGAAAAAAATTATTTTCTGATTGGAGAACAATTCGATTAATTTCCGAACCGATTAGCAAATTAATCGATTTATCATCCCGAGACATCAATCGATTAATTTCGAGTACCTCAGAGCTGAAGGGATAGGAAGCAAACAAACAATTCTAACGAACAAACGACGGTAAGATCGGAAAGAAAAAGAAGAAGAAAAAAAGAGGGAAAGATCAAAAAGATTCCCTCCTCAGAAAACAAGTCACAAATAAATAGATAAATAATAAAAGTTCTCTCGAATGCAAGGGGAAAAAAATCCCAGAGAGCGATTCGGCAGTAACACCCGAGTGGAAGCCAATGGTATGAAAGTGTCGGCATACCGACGGTTAAAAGACTAACAAAAGTGTTAAAGAGTGAAAGAAGTTTCTCGAAAAGTGGCGAAGAAGAATTTTAGTTTCGGAGTCTTGTTCTCAATAGTCTGAAATAAAGGGAATACAGTAAAAAAATTGGTGCTTTGGCGAAGTGAGGAAGAATGCTTCTGCACGCGTTAAAGAAACAAAGCCTTCCACGGAAACTGTTTTTGCTTTATAGTGACATGACCCGAAATATCTTTTTTTTTTTAAAAGAAACAAATTGTGATAAATAGCATTAAATAAACAGAAAACAGTGAGACCAGCTTTTGAAAACACATTTTTTAATTCAATCAGTAAAATATCAAATCTTTTTATTTTAATTTAATTATTTTCTAATTTTTAGTCTTTTGTTTCTTTAGGGTGTGTCCCTGTTATCTTGTGAATAGGATAACCAGATTAATTTTGTTTGGATTTTAACTGGCTTGGAATATGTTGTTAGAAATTCAAAAATCTCAGACGAGTTCAAAAATCAAAGGGGGTGGAAATGGTGGTGGTCGTGGGTGAAAATTTCATTTCTCTATAACTTACTTAATATTGAAGATAAAAAAAAATGAGCAAAACCAAATAGGCAAACTAACGCCATATTAAGACGAATAACTTTTGTATTTAAAGTTTTTCGATGATTCTGATACCTTATGAGTTCGGTTATAAAGTGGAATTCAAGCCCTAATTTTGACTTTTTCTAGCATCAATTTTAATTCTATTAGTAAAACATCAAATCTCTTTATTTTAATTATTTTCTAATTTTTAGTTTTCTATTTACATATAATAAGTTTAACTGCTATAAAACTATAAAACCATTTTTTTCCATTAAATTCGCAACTATCGTCCACCACTCGTAAGGCTCAGTTTAGTTAATTTTAGTTATTTTAATGTCGTGTTTCAAAAGGACATTATTATTTTTGGACGGACTTCGTAATTTTAAACCATTGTGATTTTATGAAATGATACCATAACAACTTCAAACTTCCTAATACAACAAGCTAACCCTAGGGAGCACCTCGTAATTGAAGATGAGAAACTTCCGGTATGATGGTTGGTTCTCGCCACCCTGGTGTGTGCAGAAAAAGGTGTGTGTGTTTGGGGGGGGGGGGGGTCAGCTCCTCCCATCGATGACGGACCGTACTTCCTAAGGGAAGAATTGTACAGTGGCCGGGTCATGGTCTTTACGACTCAACTACAGTTCCCACCAGTGTTCTGTTGCGGCGATCCGGTTATTCAGATTTTTTCTTGTGCCATCTGGCAAGTTTGACTAGTCAATTTAAATTTTCCAACACAACAGAAGATTATTTGGTTTCCGACGTCAGATTTAAGATTCATCATACCGCATCCATAATGAATATTGAATGGAATCAGATTTTAAACCTAGAGTAGCTACTGCCTGAACCACCTTATCATTAGGTCACCTACTGATATGTAATCATACTTTAATTAAATAATCAAACAAGTTATTATTAAATTCTGAGATACTAAATTAATTTTTTAGAGAGATTATACAGTGTATTAAATTTGAAACCGGTAGCGAAACAGAAATTGAATGGAAAATGGTTAGCAAAATTATAGATAACTGGAAGTGTGTACTAATTATGGTTGCTGAAATCATTTCTGAATATTTTTATAAAAAATAATCTTATAGCTGTTTTGTATCTTACAAAAACAAATCTATTTTGTCTAAAATTAATTACATTGTACCTTTTAGAATTCATTGCAGATCAAAAATATACTTCTAGAAAATTACGTAAAATATGTAATTTCCATAAAATAAATTTGATTTTTAGAGACACTTGCAGTTAAAACGAATGATCAGAATGATACCAAATTTCACATATATACTGTAGAAACTATGGAAATATGAATTCGGCAAAACAAAATGTATATTTGTTAATAAGTAGATACAGGTTGATGATTTAATGGCAGGTTGATGATTTACAGATATGAAGTTGATTTTTGTTAATATAATGACTGAACGCAACACTTAAAAAATATTGAGATGAGAATCCAGAGTTTTCAATATCCGTCTGAAATATCCTTTCCGATCAGCATTGAAAAATCCGGCATTTCCTATTCTTTTCCTTCGGCTTTTTTTTAACAATTCGTTTAACTTTTTGCATCTTAATGGTGTTTAATTTTCATTTTCTTAATCCCTGCCTTTAATTTTTGAATTATCAAGTTCTTAATTTATTCCTTCAATATATTCAGTCGCCATTAATTCTTTGATATCTGAAAATCCATCGACGTCAGCTGCTTTTGAAATTTTTAAGATTTATATATGTATATATATAAAATTGCTTTCTTCAAATCCAAATAAGGGTTTACTGTAAATGCAATTTCCAAGACTATGAAAATGGTACCAAATCATTATTTGCAATTCTACAATTATCTGAAGCCAAAATTTGCTTTTACTTTAAATTTCCAGAAAATTAAAAATTTTATTAATCTATATAAATTTAAATCAAAGCTCTTTCTAAAACAATAAAACTTGGCAATTACTTTCATGTACTGCAAGAATTTAAATAATATACACTCTTCAAGACTGCATCATTTTATACTTCCCTCTCCTAATCTCTTAAATTAACTATAATGATTATTCATCTAATTAACATATGGCTTTCAAGGCGTTAATTGCATAAAATCAGGTAGAGATTTAAAAAAGTGTATAAATGAAGATAAACGTTCAATTAGTTAATGAAAATCGTTTACAGAAGTGAAAAACACAAAACAGAAATCAATTTTTTCCAATCCCTCTTGGATCGGTGGACCTACTCGAACCTGTCGTCGAAGACTTCGACGAAAAAATGAACTCTGGAAGAAAAAAAAAAGTGTGGATGGTGGAATTTACTATGTCATCATTCTTGCTGGTGCCGCCATTGTCTGCAAGTCTGGACTGGAGAAGGGGTGGGGGGGAAGCAAAGGTGCTAGTCAAAGGGGGCATCAAATGTTAGTTCATCCGCTCCATCCTTGACAAAGTGGCGGAAAAGAAGGATCGGTTTGCAGACGATAGTTTATTCGGAGCTTGACAGTGGTTCAGGAGTTGATAAGAATAATTCTTTCCCCGGCCTTCTACAAGAAACAATATCGTCTGGCACGAGGTTACGCTATAGTGTGTAGTTCTTTCATTCAAAGTTGTCTACCTTTAAAGCGGTATAGAATTAATGAGAGTTTCGCTTGAAAGATGATGATCTTGTGATTTCTTTCGCATGTCATTTGAGACGCGGTGTAGAGATTTTAAAAGGTAGTTGTTTCACGAATTCCAAAGAATCATTCCAAAATTAACACTCTTGATTTGTAAAAGTTGTAATTCTAACTATCGATCTAATGAAATCTAGCATAAATGATTTACATAGAAATATCTTAATTAAAATAATTTAAATTCTTAATAACTTTTTAACCCATTCACTTCCAGAGAAATTTACTGACGCTTAATTTCACAGCAGTTTCCTAAGAGATCTCGTCAATGGCAATGAATGGTTTAAACATTTCCGACTCTATGATGTAATGCTACTGGAATAGTCTGCTTTTAATTATCATATAAACCGTTTGCACTTCCAAGTTCTGGACAAAAATGCGTAATTAAAGACCACTTTCAATTAACTAATCCGGATGAAATTAATTAATTGTGCTGAAATGAATAATTTTAAATATGTAGAATACATAAATTCGTTTCCCAAACAAATATTATTATTGGAATTATTTTTTCACTAACGAATGTTAACTTCTTTACTTTTAACAGCAAAGAAGTTAAGTTTGTGTAAAAATAAGAGATGAATATAGTTATAATCTTATTGTTGCTTTAACGTATATTTTTAAAAATTATAAATTTAGGAAAACTTTAATTGCAATAGTTTATAAATTATATTTGGACGAAAACTGTGGAAAATCTTTATATATTTAACATAATTTCAATAAAGTTTTCTAAATTCAAACCAATTATATGTTGCAGGGCAATTATAATTAATGTAACCAATTATATGTAACCTTTATATGTGCTTTTAAGCAAAACTATTAAAAAAAAGATAGATGATATGAATTTAACATTAAAGTTATTAATTTATATTTATAAAAATATAAATTAAGGAAGAAATTCAATTGAAAAAGCTTGTAAATTGTATTTGGAGGAAAAGTATAGAGAAATTTAAAGATATTTATCATCCTTTCAATAAAGTTTTCTAAATGTCATCTGAATACAACCATTATATGTAGCAGGTTCTATCCATTGTATATGTTTGTAAACAAAACTATTCAAAAAAAGAGGAAAGCGATGTGAATTTAGTAATGAATTACTTGCTGAGATTTGGTTAACCTTAGATGAGAATTTCCTACAAACAAAACAAAAATGAAAATTAATTTCCTGTGAGCCTATAATTATATATATTGTAACTGTCTGATATGTACTCGCAATTCTCTAAGTACTCTACGATCTCTTCTATTAACAAGAAATAATTCACATATTCTTGAACATAAATCCAGCATAATTACTCATTATATATGTGGCACTTGGTTTAGCATATCTGATTAAATCCAATGTCAGTGACCTGGTTAGATTTGCTGGGAAGAATACAATAAAGTTGCAACCAAATATAATTTATTTATTATTAAAAACTATCCGCCTTTGGCGACTAACTCATTCAGAGAGAATGACGGTTATGTCTAATTTTAACAGAATCTCTTATGTACATTTGATGCTAATGATTGCATAGCAAACGATTGATTTTAAGCTTGAAAATGTGGTAGACATTAAAATCTTATTATTTATAATCTTGTTTATGATCTTTATTGCATACAAGTGCTTTTGAGATGGAATCAAATCCCTTGATGACACATTGCTATTAGAAATTCATCTGCCGTTGCAACCTCTTGTTTAACTGCTCTTTTTCTTTTCAAGTATTCTCACTATACTTATATATTCTTAATGTAAACTACTCAGGTAATCTCAGACAGAATCTTTTTTCCTTAGCTTTCAACAATTAAAAGAAATTACACTATTAAATAGTTGACAACACAATGAAAAGTTTTGAATTTTGATTTCAACAATAGAAATTGCTGTTAAAAATTATGCAAAACAATTGCTGCCAAAATTCTGTCCTTTATAAAACCACATTCAAATCATTAAAAAGCTATTTTATTTTTAAATGGGGCAAAAGTCAGTTTGATTGGTTTTAATTAAATTTGATGCATATTGTTATATTCTAAAGCCAAATGTAGTAACTCTAATCCAAATGGTTTATTTTATTCAGCGCCAAGATTACATAAGCACATTCATTTTCCTTTATTTTTAGTGAAAATGTAATTACTTATTTTTAAATTATGATAGCTTTTAAATAAAATATTATCATATTTCCTAACGCTAATTTTTTTAATAAATTTATTCTAATTATACAGATTTATTCCTTCCTTGTTAATCTGAGGTTTGTTCTTATTTCCCAAGGTTCTGAAACTTTCGAATTTCTGTTCTTGATATTCATAACTTTTTTAAATTAACTGTATTCAAATAAATTAATATTTCAGTAAAGTTCATTTCTTATATATAATAGACATAGTTTACACGATATTTTTCGCATATACGTAATTTAAACTTGATGGGACTTATAGAAACCAAAATAAAATATAATTTAAACAGTAATCACTAAACTAAAAGAATTTCAAAAGTTCCATTGGTAAATCAAAGCAACCTACTTTCAGCATTGTAAAAAGAATAATCTGTACACAAAACGTAAATAAAAGTATCATGTAGATTATCTGGTTTTAGCCAAAATCAAAAAATAGGAAGGCAAAATTCTACTTATTTTTCATAATAGCCTTATAATTCACTCTAAAGCGAGTCATTTTTCACCCTTAGAAGAGTAGGACGAAACCAGAAATATGCTAACAAACGTTTTTCTTTTCCTGAAGATCAATTAATCAATTTTGATTAATTACCTTTCCCTGAAAACGTTTTCGTCAGACATAAATTTTCTCGTAACGAATGAATCATGGGTTCCGCAATATATTCCACAAATAACGTTTCGACAGAAATATGTCCAGAAGTTTCAGGAAGACCAAACCTGCCAGTATATATTAATTTGATTAAAATAATTATATAGGAATTAATTAACTAGCACTTCTAAAAGATATTTTCATTTTTTTATTTCATCACAATATTATTAACAATTTGTAATATTACTTTTCCGACATTCATAATGAATGGATGTTAGGCCATTGATTTCCGATCTTGTCTATAAATTTGGCGAAAAATGAAGGTATATCTTCATTAAGATGCGAGATCCTCATACTCTTCTAGAAAATTCCATACCTTGTCAAATAACCTATAAAAAATAGTTAGTTAAATTAATGAAGTCGGATGAATTCTCCCTTGAAGTGCAGATTGCATACTGAAGTCTCTCAATAATTTGCTCTAAACCTTTTTGTATTGTTATCATGGTTAGCCAGTTAAGTTTGTTATTTTTCAGCTTTTAATGTATTTTTACAAGTATTATAAGTTTCATTTGTATTTTGCTATCTATATTACGTATTCTCTGGTGGAAAAGAGCATAGTTTTCCGTAATCGCATTTCTTGCACCGTACACCTATCGGACGGATTTCTGTAACAATATGCTCTGAAAGTATTTTAAATCATGTCTATATTAAATGATTATTTGACTATTTTCTGAAAACGAGCTACATTACTTATCAGTTTTCTTGTATAGCATTTTCTTATCGGTTTTTTAATGTTCTTAGATTTTCAGAATGCTTTTATCCAGAGAAGATATATTCCCAAATTCATTCACACCCTAATTTCAGTATAATTTTCTGGCTTCTTGACAAATATAAAAAATATATACCATTTATATTCAACATTTAAAAATGCTTGGCATGAGAATAAAATGAAAATTTATTTTTTTATTCTTATTATAGAGAAATTCCGTACCTTAGTTTTATTTTTGAATATAATGCGCATTTTCTGAAAAAGAAATTATACAACGCCACAATATATAAATAAGACTAGAGGTTAAATGGCACAATCAATTAGTGCGTCACACGACTGTGTTGTCACATAAACTAGCTGCAATATTCTAAGAATATCTTGAGAAATAATCAATTTTTAAATTTCCTAAAATTTTAAAAGGATGTATGCGTTATCTAGTAAAACGTAATAAAAAATATTTTATAATATATATTCACAGATTGCTTTCTTATATTTAATTTAAAATGCTTTTTCAAACTGCCTGATAGATAAAATAAAATATTAAAAGGGAAAATTGCAATTAATTGAACTAACTTTCTGGTTCCATTTTGATGTGATTTGTTATCATGCATATCATTTGAATTACCACTATCATCTGGGATTGATCCTATATTGAAGTTAGAAGATGAAACTTATATTTAAATTACGGCTTTATGATTCAACCACACTAATTTAAAATCGATCATGTGAATATTTGAATTCGGGACCACTCAACTCCGTCGTAAAACACTATTGCTGTTGATTCAACTTCTTAACAGAAAAATAATTGTGAGAATTCAGTTCTACTAAAACGAATTTAAAAAAGACCTAGTTTAGAAAATTCTACATATTGTAAACTTTTCGGATTTACAATCGAAGTTTGAAGAATTCAAATTGTCGAATTCCTAATACATATAATCCAGGATATAAGAGAATTTCAAACAGAAAATTAGCTTATATAGATTTATATATAACTTATGGCAACTTCCTATGAAGTCAAGGATTTAGTAATATTTCCCCTATTTATTAAAGATAATTTTACTTGTCATTGATTCCCAAGTACAATATTTCACATCCATTATTACATTTAATTTTTTTCTTTTAATATTAAGAATAATGGATAGTCTACTTTCGAATAAGAATGTGACATGTTTCCAGCAATGGCGACGCTATTTGTTTCCTCTTTTCTATGTGATTTTCGCATAACTACATTCTGTGATATTGGATATTCTTACATTTTGAAGATGCCTGGAAAAAGTGTTCGCAACAGATATAATCCGAGCGAATTTTAAAACCGAAAGGCCCTTTATACCTACCTCTTTTGTCATCGAAATTTCGAAGAACAGTGGCATGAAGTGAAATGCTTTATCAAAGTATAAAAATAAACTTGACATTTTCTAGTAAGAATCGTTTCCTAATATTTATCTATGAAAAATGAACGACTGATTAGCGGTGCCATAGCAACAACTCAGCTATTAAAGCATGTCGTTTAGTTTGATAATGAATTTGAATAGATTTATTTTTTATATATTTAAGGAAGATATTTGATACATTCTTGCGTTGTGAAATTAAAAGATATTAGGGAACTTGATACAGAAGTGATGGGATAATATCTACAGTTTAAAATGTTTGAGGATAAAGAATGAACTAGCTAAATAAAGAAACTAACGGAAGCTAGTATTAGTGTATTGCATTCATAAGTCGAATCTGCCTCGCCATTCTGTATGATACATCGATTTCGCATTCTTGATAGAATACGATTATTATAAAAGTATTTGTTGAGAATTTAACAGCCTCTTTGTCGCTTAACACATATTATAGAATAAAGGAATGAAAGAAAAAAGTATTATTTACTAGGTATATTTACAAAAAGAAAATTAACAACATCGATCATTATTTATACCAAAATTTTAATTTGAAAGAGGAAAAGGCTTTCACAATGAAATTTTGATGCAATTACTACAACGTTCATATTTGATAAAAATTTAATTAAAAATTAAAATTATGAATTAATATTTAATACGTTTTCTATAATGTTTATTCAATTTCGCAGATACTTATAACTAAAAAAAATTTAAGTAAACAATGTATCGAATTTTTATTTTTAAAATTATTCCTGTATGAGAATAACATTTATTAAACGAATACTAAAAGTTTATATATTTCAGCATACTGAAAATGTAATTTCATAAATATTCTTAATCAAATAAAACCTAATTTGACGAATAATTGTAAAAATTGAATTTCGTGTTTATGGTTATTATCTTTTGAAAATAAAAGATAAAATTATTATCATAACTTGAGCAACGGAATGTAAAAATATTCATTCATACATGCAAACGAAAATTTTCTTTGTTTACAATTCAACATAGCTGGCTTTTGAAATATTCATTTATACATGCAAATGATAATTTTCTTTGTTGACAAATGTAAATGACAAATTTTATTTTTCAAGTCGCGGCGTAGTTTTCAATTTTTATCTAAATCAGTTAATAATGTCCTAAACTGAATTAGAAAAATCTCAAATAAGCACAATTTTAACACTGACTCAATGTAGTAAAATTGAATTTAAAATTAAAGGAGTTGTAATTCAATTGCCTAAAGGAAATATATTTAATTCAATTTGACTCTTTATATACCCTAATATATTAGTAATCATTGCAAATTTTATAATAATAAATATATAATATAATTATTATTTATAATATTATGGCTAACATTATTTTATGTAGAAGATTTAAATCTTGAAATGGTGCTTTTAAGTGGGAAAATTTTCAGAAAGATTATATTTAAAGCGACATATAAATGACGTTATCTATATCTATACTTATAATAAAGCTCAATGTGTGTGTGTGTGTGTGTGTGTGTGTTGGCGCTCTACAGGCCAGACCATTCAACCTACAGTTACCAAATTTGGCACGTGTATACCTTGGTGTCCGGGAATGTGCACCTGGGGGTTATTTTTTCGAATTTTTAACTAGAATTTTATTTATTTGAAAATTAAGCGAAATTTTGACGTGTTTCTGCTATAACTTCCGAAAATATTACCGCACAAAAAAGATTTTTACATGAAGTTAAAGATCAAAAATTTCTCTTTTAAATGATACTAATGTTTGAATCTTAAAATTAAATTACTATTTTTAATGAATTTTTAAATAAATATTTTAACTATGTTTTTCAATAATTTTTTTTCGTAAAAAATTAAAATTAAAATTAAGCACGTTTCGCATTTATGGGAAAAAATTATCTTTTTTCAAAGTGTTGCCATCACATTGATTAAAGCACCAATTAAAAATAAATTAAATCTTTTTGAAAATAAAATCTGAAAAAATATAATTTTCGGCACGTGTCTGTAGGAAAGGAAACATATATGAAATATTATTTTTTCTAAAAAATAAATTCAAGAAAAATTATTTTATGATCTTTTACACTCTCTATATTATTAATCCAATAAGTCAGTTATATTTTAAGGCAATTTTTGTTTAATATGAACAGGATATCCATTCAAGTCAGGGCCACACAGCTGATTTGTAAACCTTTAGTAAGTCACAGATCTGCTAAAATCGTCTAAATGGCAAATGATTATATTTTATGTAACTTGATTTAATAAATGCTCTAATAAATAACGAATTTTTGATTTTACATTAAGCTTCTGCTGTGGAAATTACGAATAACAAAATGTTCTTGAAACACTAATATTTTAAATAAAAAGAGTTAATTTCCAATCAACTAAATCAATCACTTAAACTGACCGATTTATGAAAATTTGAATATCACTATTCAATAAAAAAAAGGATAATTTTAGATTTTCCATCGATCGCTTCAAAGAAAATACGCCAATCAGCGCGCAGGTTTCTCAAGATTAATTGGCCAAAGATTATGAAAATGTTGAGTTTTTCTAAATTTTTAACATTCAAAACTTCATAAATAAGTCTTAGTTGATCGTGGAAAATAGAAACATTCATTCATTTATTTAACATTTGGTGTGTCCAGAATATTTCTCAGAATATGATACGTTACTGCATTAAATTTAGACTTCATAATTTTTGAAACATATTTATAGGCCGGAACAAAATATTATTATTGATTTCATTTCAATCCTTTTGAAAGCAAAACTAAAAACTGAATTTTATACTGAATCTGAGAAATTTTTGTTGAATTATTGTTTTAGATATTACATAAATGATGAAAAATATTTTGTAGTTCACATAAGACTTAAATACCGAGCGATTCTGTTTGCAATGCTCATATTCAGTAATAATAATAATAAATAAATAACAATAAAGATGATAAATAAAATAAAACGCTTGATTTTATTTAAAAATATCTTTATATTAATTGCAATTTCATCATTTCCACTTTAAATTAAAGTTGAAGTTTTACCGGAAATGACAACAAATTAGCAAAATATATATAGTAAATTGAAAGAAACAATCTAAACAACAGTATAAGTTTGGTATGACTATCAAAATTTGAAGATTAAAAATGTTTTGTTTGAGAATCTATTAAGAGACCAGTTACTTAAAATATTTAATTGAAAATTGTAGTGAGCGGTAATACTGGCGAACCGGCTGGTCGCCAAAGGCGGCTAGTTAATAATGGAAAAGAAAATAGTGATTTAAAAAAAAATTATCTATATAAAGAGCTTTTAAGAATTTGTAAAACAGTATTCTGTATCATTACCGGTATTTTTAGCTATTTATAAGGTTGAATTATGAATCAACTTGTTAATAATTGAAAAGTAGTTTAGTAAAAATAAACATTTAATTAGAATAAAGATTATATGAGCGATACACGTCTTACTTCGGTTTTACATCTTACTCCATTACATATTGATGCCAATATTCATTTACAATATATATTAAGATGAATACAATTACGATTATTTAATCGGTTCACTTTATGTGAACCTTACATTCTGCCCCGCTCAATATAAAATTTAGACAGTCAAAAATAAATTTTAAAATTGAAGCGTAAAATAAACAAAAATTTTGATGACAGCTCAGTAGTTCTCATTCTCTTCGTCTGTGCTGTTCTCTTCGTTGGTCGGTGTATTTCGTTTAAAGTAAGGACGAAGATGTTGTACTTGAACAACATTGACAAATTTGTTCTGTTGTGTCGTAGACTTGATCTCGTAGCACACGGCCCCGACTGGACGCACAATCACAAATGGTCCTTTGAAAATGGAAGAAAGTTTGTGATCTCCTTTCTTCGGCCAGTCGTACAATACGAGATCTCCTGCCTTGAAGGAATGGGATCTGCGGTGGAGATCAAATCTCTTCTTGTTTTCCAAATGTGTTTCATACACATTATTTGACGCTTCGGCCCTGGCCAAACTTAAAAGGTCTAGTTGGTCTTCACGTGGAGTGTCATCTATGAAGCTACCAAGGTGAAGTTCACGGGGAAGGCGTGGCTCATAACCATGAAGTAAATAGAATGGGGATTTCTTGGTGGAATTTTGTTTTGTAGTATTGATTGCCAATGAGGCGTTTGGAAGTAATTCGTCCCATTTATTCGGGTTTTTGTCAATCATTTTTTTCAAAGTGGACACAATTATGCCATTGACTCTTTCAACAATGCTATTAGCTTGTGGCGAATAAGGTGGAGTCGTTGATTGTGTGATTCCATACTTTTGAAGAAACCGCTGAGTGTGACGTGCGGTAAATGCTGTTCCTCTATCAGATAAATACATACTTGGCGGTCCATATCTGAGTATTATATTATGATACAGAGCATCAGTCACTGTATGAGCGGCGAGAGATGCAGAAGGTGTTGCGATTACATAGCGTGTGGCGTGATCAATTTGTACAAGCATATTTGTGTTTCCGCTTCTTGTTTCTGGCAAACAGATTACGTGATCAGCGGACACAATTTCCCAAGGTGTGGACGGAATTGGCAATTGCTGCAAAAGACCATAGGCATTAGCAGTGCGTCGGTTAACAATTTGGCATTTATGACAGCTTCGAACATATGCTTTGCAGTCCTTGCGCATGTTTGGCCACCAATAACGCAATTGTAAATTGTGAAGAGTTTTTTTTGCATCCATATGTCCAACATCATCGTGACAGGCAATCAAAGTTTGTTCTTTCATCGCCTTAGGGATCACTACAACAGGTCTCGATTTTTCGTCTTTCACTCGCACAAGAGTATTGTTATCGATATTGTAATTGCATATGACTGACATTGTCTTTTTGCTTGGATTTTTCTCTTTGAGTAAGCGAAAAATATACTGACAAAAGTCATATCTTTTCTGTTTCGCACAAATTTCAGATTCATAACTTGCAGTAACTGCTAAACAAACAGGTGGTGTTGGGTAACGTGAAAGGTGATCAGCAATGACATTTTGCTTTCCTGGCCGGTGCTCAGTTGTAAAATCAAATTGAGCCAAATCTACTAAATATCGCGCAAATTTTCGATTAACTGCAGATTTTGCAATTACATAAACAGTTGTATAATTGTCTGTGATGAGTTGAAACTTGTGGCCAAGGAGATAGAGTCGAAATTTTTCAGTCAATGCCCAATGTACAGCAGTACATTCCAGTTCGTTACTGTGGTAGCGTGTTTCAGCATCTTTTAATGTACGCGACGCATATTCAATGACATGACGCTTGCCGTTCTGTTCTTGGGATAAAACTGCACCGAGTCCTGAATAAGAGGCATCAGTTTCTACAAAAGTTGGTAGGCCTTGTTTGAAATACGAAAGAATGGAAGCGGTAGTAATTGCAGATTTCAAAGTTTCAAATGTTCGCTGTTGATCATCAGTTAAAACTATGGGAGCGTTGCTGGTCTTCTTTTCTAAACCTTTTAAAACGCTTGTAAGTGGTTTGGCTATAATAGCATAGTTACGAATATACTTTCGAAACTGATTGGCAAACCCAAGGAAACTACGGACTTCATGAATTGATTTGAGAGTTGAATAACGTTCAATTGCTGCTATGCGTTCCGGATCAGGACGAACACCATCTTGAGAGACAATACGGCCAAAAAGAGAGATTTCTAGTACTGCAAATTGCACTTTTTCTTGTGTCAGCTTGAAACCAGCTTTTTGAGTTGCTTCAAGGATTTTACAAATCACTTTGAGATGGTAATTGAAGTCATCATGGGAAGTCGATATATCATCAATATATGTGTTCACATTGTAAGGTGCTAAATGATCGTAGGCTAATTTAATCGCTCGTGTCATTGTAGATGGGCCATTTGTGACACCAAAAGGCATTCGAAGAAATTCATAATGTCCGTCAGGAGTGACAAATCCAGTTTTGTAGGTGTCGGTCTCTTTTATGCGAATGCAGTTAAATGCAGATTTTACATCCATTTTAGAATTGTAGCGCCTGCCTGCAGTGCGTTGGATAACGTCTTCCATTTGGTCAATTGGGTGCGTATCAATTTTCGTGATAGGATTGATAGTGCGAGAAAAATCTACCACAACTCGCCTTGGAGTACTTTCATGGAAGGGCTGCTCCACAATAAAGGCAGGGGCTGCGTACGGTGAGTT
>JAPMOR010102437.1:519453-548456 GCA_026543865.1 Argiope aurantia | reverse complement strand
TTTTACATCTTACTCCATTACATATTGATGCCAATATTCATTTACAATATATATTAAGATGAATACAATTACGATTATTTAATCGATTCACTTTATGTGAACCTTACATATTTATAAAATAAATGTAATAATTTTTATGTAATTTGCAATATTTAATATAATTTGAATAATATTTTCAGAAATTCGTACTATTTAATATCCAACGAATAAGGATATCAATATGGTGCTGTTCAAAACTTTATTTTAGAATAGATTTTTACTCTTTCATTAAAAGTATGAAACATCCTTAACTTTGGGACATATATATTAAAAAGCAAATTTTTCACCTTTCTCTAATATAATATTTCTACAATGATACGAATTTTATTTGTATTTAATTTTCCCCTAATTTAAATAATTTTTAAATTATTTTCAATATAATTTAGAACAGTGTCTTGTTTTAACTACTACGTGTTTTTGTTTTGGGAGGGTGCCGAACATTATTTTAACTTTATAGTTAAAAATAAATTCTATTAAACAATATAAATACGAACAAATTAATCAAGCTAGAAATATCTTGCTACTATATTCCATAACAAAGGCAGAATTTCTGTAAATCTTCTCTAAATTTGTTTAATAAAATAAATTCGAATTATAAAAAAAGGAAATACGAGTGAAATTGTGATAAATATTTCATAATATTTAAGAAGTATGTATCGTGTTGATAAATGCAATTGTAGTTATGTTAATAGCAGTTAGATAAAAACCATTAGAACTGACAGCACAGGAGGAAATGGTATATCTATGAGCTAAGAGCATATACTACAACATGAATTATGATGTGTCATCTTACATTTATCAATGTTATTCATACTTATCACATACATCTTTCATATGCTCTCTTATCTTGAGGTTAAAGACTGAAATTATATATAAAATATTTCTCAGAACACTATATGCAGTGGAAATAGATAAGATTGCATATAACATAACAATAATTTGCCTTTTCTAGCCAAATAACAATTAAATAGATTCAGCTATTAATACATAAATGTGTTAAAATATGGTTTTAAATAAAGGCTACTCTAGATTTTTAAAAGTAAAAGAAAATGTTGCTTAATATGGATAAATATTGCTCATATCAACATATCAATGAAATTTTATTCCTTTCTCCAAATTTAATTCTTACTCTGTATATTTTTATTGCGTGGATTGCTTCAAAATACATTTCTAAAATTTTAACATTTTTTTAGCTTTTTATTTTTGATTTATTTCTACCGTTGTTTTTAGATTTTCAATTTTCAGGGAAAATTTGTTTATTATATTATCATATATATCACTATGAGAAATTGAAGAACATCTTAAAATTTTATTATTTCCAATCAATATTATTTCCTTCATGCAGCATAGCATGCGAAACAATTATTAACCAAGCCCAAAATAATTTAATTAAAATAAATTTAACTAAGCATTATCTCTATATTGATGCTTCGAGGCGGTTTTAGATTATCTGATGCTTTCATTTAATTGCAAGAATATGCGCTTCGTTATGAAAGAGTTAATAGAAATCATTAATTAAATAAACAATTTTCTCGCATATTTTCTTATGCATGAAAATAAGTTGATTACAAATATTTGAGAACAAAGTGCGAATATAGTGTGATATGAACAATCCATATACTAAGATGCATTCATAAGTGAAATTTTAAAATTTTTAATGCTTCATAAAATTTGCTAAATGATTAAAAATAATTGGTTGATTTAAAAAATACCATTAATAGCTTTGAGTGCACATGAATTAATAAAAATAATTACTTATGATTTATAATTTTTTATATTCAAACACTTCGCTTTTTTTATTCAATGATCTTAAGAATGGTAGTGATCTAACAGTAAAAAATCAACAAGCAAGGATTGAACAGGGGGGAAGAGCTCAGGTTCGAAACCAGTTCCACGAAGTATCTCCCTTGTATAAAATCCTTTATTTGTCAAGTTTTTTTTCACATGTACTGTTCGTTTCAGTATCCCGAGACTACTTTTCGACGATAGTACCTCGATAAGAGGTGAGATACGGAAAGATGAGCGCATTTCTACAGTTTTTAATTCTTTGACAATGATTTTCACCTCTTTATATACTTCATTTCATTGCATTTTTTTTCTATGTGCATGTGAGTATCATGTCATTTCTGATTGTACAATTTTATTGTTACTCCTAATTCCATATTAATTGTTTATATGCCTAGTTCAAATGACAAAAATCTATCGGATTAGCACAAGAGATAATTTATATAATATCATTAAATCAGACTAAAATTATCTACCGTTGTTAATCTCAAAATGTTATCAAAATCAATAACAAAGTGTTTTAAGCTAAACAAATTATTATTATTTTGTAAAAAGTTGATTTACCGAATTATAAGAACAGAAATATTCCATTTATTCATTATAATTTAATGTTCTGACCTCCTCAGAGTAAATAAAAAATGCTCTAAAATATTTTATAGTGAATTAGTATCGTCTTTCGGCAATATTACGAGTTACCTGCAATTTGTAAGCCTCCTAAAACCGCGTATAATCTGATTTTGCTTAATTGTTAAATGTAAACACCTCTTTTTTTCATGTTTCTTCTCACCCCTATTTTCAATAAATGAACACATCGTGATTCAAGGGCAAAAGTGCTGAAGGTTTCAAAATCCGGAAATGAGCAATAGGTCCAAGCATTTTCGCACTGGTGTATGATGAATGTTTGGTGATGGGGTGCAAAATCCAAGCATCGTCCTTGTCATTTGAGGACGGTTCAAGAATATGAGATTTCTTCCAGAATAGCCCTCATATTGCTATAAAGCTTGTTTAATTGTTTTGAAATTATTTGGGAAAAGTAACTATTCTGCTTCCCCAAAGTGCCTACAATATGTATTCATTTTTAGGAGCATGAATTTTTCCGTTCTTTCTGAAGATGAAAATCAAATATGAAGAATGATTTATTGAATAAACGGCTACACGCTCTTTCTTGTACAATTCTTTGATTTCTTTCTATGATCTTTTACAGATGGTTTTGGTGTTAACTATCACCACCGCTGTGAAATAAATAAAAAATAAAAATTACTATAGAGTGAAGTGCGAAAATAGGTCAAACCTTCAATACTAATCTACGAAGATGCGTTCGAGAAGCATATTACGCTAAAATGGAAGCTGATATCGCAAAAATGAAACTGAGATTGAAATCATTGCCAGCTAGAATAAATTGTTAGTAAAAATATTCTCAACTGTTTCTTTAAATATTTTATATCTGAAGAGTGAAGACTGAGTCTATTTAGTGAATTTATTAAACACATAGTGACCATTTTCTCATACATCATGTTAGTCTTTTGTATTTTCTCGCACATCAAGCTATTTTTTTTTCAGCGAAACTCTCATAATATATCTAAGTTTTTGTGCCATTCTATGGAAATGCACTAGATAAGAACACTTATACAGGATGCCCCATAAATACCGCCCAAACTTTACACAGCCAGATTCCTCTTTGGTGTACATAAAAAATGCCCAAGTAACTATACTTTTACGACACATAGTTTTCAAGAAAAATACGAAAAACAAAATATGACGTCACATCCGGTGCAAGGGAAAAACAATGTAGTGGGCACATCAATAGCATTTTTTTGTATATATTTCCAGACGATGATCAAAATGTTCGACGAGCATATCGCATCATGCATGCGTTCATTTCGTACACAACCGTGCAAGGTCAAAAAGGTCAGATGACTTTCAGAAACGCATGGAATTTTGTAAATGGCTGTTGCAACATAATCCAGAGTATGGTTCTATCACTCATATATTTTGGATTGATGAATCATGTTTCATTCGCGATGGGATATTCAACTATCACAACTGCAGTATGTGCTCCCAGTTCAATCTTCGTTCAATCAGCCAGCAGAAATATCAGGAACGCTGATCTGTAAATGTATGGGCCGGCATACTCATGGATCACCTGCTTGGACCATATCTGTAGTCTGAACGGCTCTCGAGACATTCCCACTTGATGTTTCTACGTGATATGTTATCCGATTTTCTCGATGGCATACCCTTAGATGCAATACAAGGCCTTTGGTTCCAACATGATGGTGCTCCGGTGCATTTCTGCTCTCCTGTTCGTGATGGCAGGCTTCCATTCCACGGCACGTTCAAGTCTGCATCGATATGGACGATGATGCTTTGAACGTCTGCCTTTTGCAAATAGTGCTGTTGATGTGTCAAATAAAGTGTTTTCTCATTGCACCGGATGTGACGTCATGCTTTGTTTTTGCATTTTTCTCAAAAGTCATGCGTCATGCGGGTAAAGTTCTTTGAACATTTTTTTATGTACGCCCAACTAGGAATCCGACTGTGCAAAGTTTGGGAGGTATTTATAGGACACTCTGTATAAATGCTGGTACACTGAAAATGTTGTTTATCCTGAAGTCGTTGCCATTTAAAATAGTTTGTTATTAAAATATTTGTAACTGCTTTTTACTTTCTAGTATTCTATGTATATGTAACGGCAAATGTAATAAACTTATGATTATGTATAATTATCGATGATTAGTCATAATCACCAATACGTTTAGTGGTGTTTATGAATAATCATCGATAATTATAATCATCGAATTAATCATATTTACCGCAACATATACAAAGAGAAGGTATTGTAATTTTCAAAATATTCATACTTGAGAATCTGAAGAATGTTCACGACTCAAACCTACTAGGTTCCGAAACACATTTTTTTTGGAATTACGTCTGTTTTTCTATGGCCACAATAGCTAAAAAATGCTTTGAGATACAAGGACGAAATTTGATACTTGACTTTAATACTTATATATTAACAACATCCCTCGGATAAATCGCCAAAAATTGCACATTAATAAGCTTTCTTGTAAATATTGTTCGCCAATACCATATGTTCATTATCACACAAGTAAATTTATTACAGAGTATGTGAAAAAAATTTCGTTGACACTATTTCTGCTAGTTTCAAACATTTTATATTTAACTTATAAACTTTCTATCAATAAATTAAATAAATCTTAATTTAATAAATACTGAGAAACTCTATATTAACATGTTCTTATCGCCAAACCATTCTTTCCTGGCGATTTGTTTAACTGCGTTTACATACAGCGGTGAAGAATGAGTGAATTTATCAACTGTAAAAAAGCGTCCATTTCAAGGGAACATTTAGAAAACAAGCCCCATGTATCGTTGTTCCACTGAGAGTAAAAACATGGCTCGAATAAAAATTTCAGATGCTCTGAAATGTTTCCGTCTGTAGAAGTGACGATTAAATGACAGTTTTCTAGAAGCTGAATCTAGAAGGGAACAATTCTTAGTTTTCTTTTCCCTTTTACGTTTGTGGCGCAAAGAGGATTTTCTTTTTTTTCTTTTTTTAACACTCACTCTGAGGGAGAAAGATGCCTTTTGGGATACAAAATGCACCGTGAAAAAAATAGCCTATTTTCGGTTTTGTTTCTTGAAATATTGAAGCTTCTCAGGGCTCGTTTTGTTAGATGTTAAGTGCCTGAGTCTTCATGTTAAATGGTGGCATATTTAGGTGTTTTAGAACCAAAAGAAAGAACTTTTCTTTAATTTATGAATTATTTTTGAATAAATAAAATTTAATAGATTATTATCGATAAAATTAAGTAAAAACAACGGCATTTTAAATGGTCAATATAATTTTTTTTTCTAGCTTAACAATATAGAACAGTTATAATTAATACTTTTATAGAGGCAAGGTTTGATGAATTAGCATTGTTCACTGATGTAAATACCAATAATTAAAATTTATTTTTCTTTCATTTATGATACTACATAGTAAAAGCTACCACGTTGTTGCATTTTCTTTTAATATTTATATTAATGATGCATTTAATATTTTTGGTATTTTTATTTGATAAATCTTTCATTGAATGAATGTCTCTGTTAAGTAAAATTTTACTATAAAAATTGAATCTGAATTCATTCATTCCGCTTTTCTATCCGATTCCATGGAACAAATTATATGAATGCATGGTTTGCCATGCATTCATATAATTTGTAGGTTTCATCAATTGCATTGTTGCTTATTTTACGCAGGTATTCTATTACAATAGATTTCCTCGTTTTATTTGATTCACACACTAAAGAATTTCTACAAGGCTAAGACGTTCTATAAAACACACCTTAATGTAATTATGAAGACTCAATTGAAGTATCGAGCCAAAGGATTATAGGTTCTAAATTCAATTCCCTCATAGCTATATGGTGTACGTTGTTCATGTATGTTATATCTGAAGTAAAAGGTCAAACATTCTCTGAGTTTGTGCTAAAACTAACCAAACGTGAGATAAAGATGTGCCTGCTTTTCTGTGATCCTTGTTATTTGATTACAGTTTACTTTATGAAGGACATCACAAAATAGTTCTCATGTCACTTTTGCAAAAGAAGCAAGAAATGACATCAATATAACTAAACTAAACTAAGTATTGCAATTATTTAACAAATAAGTTTGTCAAATATATCAAAGCACACTCAATGTGCTAAAAGCCCCCTTTGATTACTTTAATATAAATTTGTTTGAAATTAAACATGACATTAAATAATTAAACTAAACTGAATCCGGTATTAATCTTGCAAATAAGTTTGTGATCTACTAGCACAGGGCTAATTATTTTATATACTGTTTTGGAAGCTTCGATTGCTTTCTTTTAAAGTTATTTTATAAATGAAGTTAAACCGACAAATCACAATAGAAAGAAATAATATAAAATATAATATAAAATTTATTTCTGTGAGATTATTTAGAAATGGCATAAATGTGTAGCAACGAATTTTCTTCGACAAATTAAGAGTGCGGAGCTAAGTAATAAAATCATGACTTGTGTGATGATAAAAATAGATTTAATAGTAGCACTCAAAGGAAGCTCAGCAGGCCAATGAACAAAAGTTTTTCATAACCTATTTTTAAAGCAAAAGATAATTTTACACGAAGTGTTACAATACGCAAATTCTTTCTATCATTTTAAACTTTATTTGTAATTAAAATGAGAGTCTCTATTGCATCAAAATTTTTATATCTCTAAACATTACAAATTGTTCCAAGTGATATTTTTAAAATGTCAGAATGCTCGTTTTTTTTCCTTGTTGCTAATCTTTATTCGGTTTGATATTTATCAAATCTATAAACTATTTTTATTTATTAAATTTTACTATATTCGAAATTAAATTCGCTTATACATTTTAATTACACTACAGTTCTCTATTCTTTATTGCAGTTCTTTTTAACATTTTACCGTAATATTTTTCCGTATTTTGTATATTAGGAACCTGTTGCTTAAAAGTAGAGCCTGTTTTTTAAACGTTCACTAACAATCACCTGCTTTTATACAAAAGAGTAAAAAAAAATGTATATGCTTTGTGATTATTGTTGTAACCCTAATCGATGAACACCTCTTTAAATTGAACATAAAGGTCATCCTCTTTATATTAATTATACATAAACGGAAGATAGAAATAATAAATACGACGATGACGAAGTATTCATTTAATCAGCTCATACAGGAGAATATTTTATCGTGGTATTTACACATTTCAGCAAATGCGGGGCAATACTTTAGATTTCGCAATCCGATTGAATTTGTGCATTCCAGCATTACGTAAGGAAAGAAAAATTGATTTTCAACAGCCTACTGTCAATTTTTGTAATAATTCAGAAGGATTTGTTAAGGCTGTCGATTCAATTCAAGAGTATTTAAAATTATCTGATTTCAAGTATGATTACATTCAAACGAGGGAACAAATGCTTCAAAATCATAATGGTATTCTCTAAGTTCAAGTATGGCTACATTCAAACGACTGAGCGAATACTTCAAAATTATAAAGACATTACTTTAAATCATTCAGATTTCTCAAGTTCAAATTAGACTAGATTCTTAAACTAAATATATAAAAATATTTACTCTATAATTACGACACTCTTGCATCGTTTATTTAAGGCATTCTTACATCAACTATTTAAAGCAAACTTACATTGTCATCTTAACAAATTAGTCTTGTTTGTTATCTTAAAGTAAAATGTAACAACCATAAAACTAACTTTATTAATTGAATATCAAGGAATAAATCACAATCAGTTTTTTTTATAAATACATAGCATAAAAGTTCTGTTTTACTGTTCGGCAAAATAGGTTTTAATATACACTAGATTAGCGTTTCTCAACCTTTCAGTATTTGTGGCCCAGTTTTCAATCGTAATTTTCATTGCGCCCTCCGCTTACAATATAATATATACAACAATAATGTATGTTGAGTATTTTGGATTCTGTTTTTAAATTATTTTTAACTAACTGCCAAAACAAGAGTAAAAGCGAGCCAACATTGGCGAAAAGCCACATCTTGCACTTTGGGCAAGCGGGCTGTAAACAGATGAAGCGAATGAAAGCGGAGAAAATTTAAATATTATATTTGAAAGGAAAGCCAAACAGGAAAATAACGTAAAAGAACATGAAAGTAAGAAAATTCGTCAATGAAAGTTAGCGTAGACGGGGTGAGCTAAATTTAGAAACTGGGAATGCATTTTTTCGAATAATAAAAGAAATAAAACAGAAACATGACAAAACAGAAGTGAAAAAAATAGGAATATTTGTGGAAGGGAATCCACACGACCGATGCCGTCTCGAGAATGCGCGGAGCAAATATTTTCTCATAAGAAGGAAAATATACGATAACGCAAGTTTCAATTCCAGCCAGTCTCATTCGAGTCGATCCTTTTATCGCTATCGAATCTATCGTGAATGTGTATGTTATATATGTTTTCGTGTTAATTGCAATTCACCATATAAAATATTTACGGCAGCAGATTTATGCAGACTCTTAAATAAATTTTTAAGCTGAAGTAAGTGAGCTATAGACGATAGTCAAACATTAACAAGTACGCAGACGAGCGTGGTTCCGAAAATAAAATCAAGGAAATATTCTCAAAAATACTTAAATTTTGGGTTTACCAGTACTGAAGTCAATGAAGAAGAAAGGTCCCTGTGTATCATTTGTTGGCCACAGACAGCATGAAACCCAATAAACTTAAACGACATTGGGAAACGCTTCATAGTGAGTAAGTCAACAAACCCAGAGAATTCTTCGAATTAAAATTAAAATCATATAACTAGCAAAAATCATTTTTTAAAGAAACTTTGTCTGTGAATACAAAAAGCTTTAATTGCATCTTACAAAGTTCATATAAAATAGCCAGATGTAAAAAACCTCACACCATTGGTGAAGAGCTTATTTTGCCAGCAGCAATTGAGACTGTAGAAATTATGTTTGGAGATAATTTTTCAAAACAATTGCAATCCATACCTCTGTGAAATGATACTGTTGCTCGTCGAATTGGTGATATAGCTGAAGATGTACAGTGTCAGCTTTTCTCGAAGTTGCGTGACAAATTGTTTCCAGTACAGCTTGACGAAGCAACAGTGATAAAGATGCTCATTTAATTGTTGAGAATCGCTGCACTAAATAAAAGTAAAACGATATGAACTTTTAAATGCATTCAATATATCTTCCAACAACATATTAGTTTTTGACAAGAACATTTTGTAATCCATAGGTGTCTCTAATAGAATGTATCATTAGATTTAAACCTGTAATATTTCTCAAAAATAATATCAAAATTCATATTTATGTCCTTGTATTCCAGTTACTCAGCATAAGAAAGCTATATGTATAACACATCATTAAATCTATTTTTCAATTAAAATATACTGCTTATTTCCTAGATTCATGTCTCGTTTGGAAAGAATATGGTTAGAATCTATTTTCGGCAACCTCAGAATATTAAGCCATGATTAAAAAGTTACTAAACTATTCCATTCTTCAAATTACCAAAACTCATTTTCCATTTTTCTTCCAATAATATACTAAATATTATTCACTGGAAATCAACATTTGTAAAGCTCTTTTTAATGCGAAATATTTCGTCATATTTATGAAAAAAAATTTTTTTTAATAAAAGAGGCTCGCATACAAAGTGGTCCAAAGCTGCAATTTATCTAACGAACTTTTTATACCGAAACCAAGAACCCTACCATCAGGCCACCATCTCCTAGACTTGAAGCAGAATAAAGTATTTTTTATCGTTTTATTGTAGACAGAAAATGTTCAAAAATTACAAAAAGACGCCAATAACCAAAACGTTTCGTCTATCTATCACCTGCTTTCATCCCAAAGGGAAAAAAAGCAGATGACTTTCCGTGCAGTAACAAGTATCGATACGCGCAAGAACATCGATGCGCGCCCAATCCAGGGTCGTTCCGTTTTAATCGAACATTAAGGCCGTCATTTTCATGGTACTTATCCACGAACAGAAGATAAAAAAAATTAGTGCGACGACCTGGGGCGAGAGTATATTGAATGCGAGGTGAAACATATCTATAAAAAGAAAGAAAAAAAATCTACTCATTCAGGAAATAGATCGTGATAGTAATCGTTAGCTTTTCGTAGAACACTTCTTTACCCATCATTTACCATAGCTTTCTATCTCTTAGGCCTTTTTTTATATATATTTCCTAGCTCTTATAGAATCGTTTTTAGGACCAGTTCGCACTTCCGAGTTGAGTTTTTTTTCAGGCTTTTTTTTTCGATATTTTTTTAACAGCATTTCCTCTTCTTCTTCGTTCGGATTTATAGAAACTTTCATTTTATTTAACATTTCTCGCACGGATGTTCCATATAGATGTGTAGATTGATAGGAGATATATGAAGGGGTTAAAAAGGAAAAAATTATCGCACACCTCCCAAGGAATAGCGTTTAGAGATATATTCCGGAAATCTTCAGTCGTCTATCTTTGAGGATCATCCTCTATTTTTTCATTTAAGAGACTTTTTCTTCACCTTTTCGGTTCCATTTTGTACTTTTTTCCCACTTTTCAAAGTACAACGATATTGGAAAAGGGTTCGTTTTATTTTCCCGTTGACAACTTCAGATATTGTAGCTTTTAAAAAACTGTTAAATATAGAACTGAGTTCTGGTTATATTTTTATAACGATTTCTAGAATTGTATTGTTAATAACTAATAAAAACCCTATGAAATAAAAAATATAGATCTTTTCAACTAAGATTCGCAAAAATCATGTTTCATAATTTATTTATTTTATATAATTTTTCATTAATTAGTGGTCTGGATCTTTAAATTCTAATAGCCGATCTATGGCGGTTAATTTATCTTTAAAACTGAACTAGTGCTTCGCATTTATCTTATTGAAAATATGTAAAAGTATGCAAAAATTCCAGTGAATAAAATTATACATTCAAGTATCTTCTCCATTATAATACACCGAATTATATCTTTACTATCAAACGATGTCTTTTTCTGTTTCTTTATCCAAATGTTTCTTTTTAAGATGATATTTGATAGGGTACTTTTCCGTTAGCCGGGCGCAAATGTCGCCCATTGTGAACCAAACGCGAATTTGGCATAAGAAATTCAGCGAAATTCTACATTTCTACGTTCTCAATTTGATGATTTTTCGCTTGTGTCCAACTAACGGAGTGTGAACCAAACGCGAATTTGGCGGAATTCTACACTATTTGGCGATTTTTCGCTTGCGCCTGGCTAACGGAAAAATATCTTTGATAGTTTGTCAAGCCGACACTTTAAAAGTGAATAGCGATTCCAAAAATACTTGATTTCTGTCTATGGTTGTAGTGAAACTCAAACCTCAATTTCAGAGTTATGAATATCAATAAACGGTAATATTTTATATTCATGACAGTCTCTTATTTTATCATCTAAAATGCCATTCCACAAATATCCTTGAAGAAGATTTACACAATCTAATAAAAGAAAGCAGTCACTGATTTAATTGATTTGATACAGGATTCACAATTGAGGATGCTTCTTCTCATGCCCAAAACACCATACTTCAATGACAAGCAAAATGGCAGAGCATTGTCAATAATGATTCTTCAGCAAATAAATAAACAAATAAAAATCAACAACAATAGATGCAACAATCGACTAATATTGCGAAAAATAAACCATCATTTATTCCATTCTTAAAATATCTTTGAAGATTTATGTAATTTAACAAAAGAAACCAGTCTCTGATTTAATTGATTTGATAAACGATTTACATTTGGTATAGCATAATTAATACTGCCTCTTATGCCAAAACCTCAATATTTCAACGACATGCTAAAGGGCACATATTGTCAATAACTGTTCTTAAGGAGAAGAGAAGACAGCAACAAGCAATTTAATTCGGGATTAACAAACTGTGTAGCATAAACTATACTAGCTCTTACAAGAAAATAAACTCACATCATTTATAGTGACACAGAGTTTAAATAATAGAATCGCGGGCTTTATGAAATATTTAGAATATATTTTACAAACTATAAGAGAAATATTCTAAAATATCAAAATATAACTTCAGATTATTAAGACAAAAATGTAAAAAAAATATAGCATCTTCCAACTGAGTTAATCATTCCTTCTTTCCTCATCTTTGTTAAATTTTATACTTGAATACGAAATTTCGAATTTGTAAATTGAGAAATTTTACTCAGGGATACGAAATTTTAACCACATTATATGATATAGAATCATTTGTTCTTTATGAAAAATTTTTAGAACCTGAAAGTCTACGTATCTCACTGCCATATGCAGATTTATTCAGATACAATGTGGCTTCTATATTCTGATTAGACAAAGAAGTTAATACTCCTGCCATGAATTTTAAAAAATATATCTTCATTCGATAAACAGGAAACTTCGTATTAGCATTTTGGGAGATTATAAATTCTGATAAATAATGAACTAACATATTTTATTTATTTTGGGATAGGAAAGAACGAAAAATGTAGTTAAAAAACATGATTATAGCTTTCTCTGTTTAAGCTGAAATAATCTGAGTCTTATTTATTTTGTACTATTCGTACGCTAACCGAGAATGACCCTTTTACTACGTAAATCTTTAGTAAATTTTAAAGATATAAAAAAGCAGCTTCAATATACTTTTATAAAATTTTTCGGCCAAACAGCAAGCTCTCCAGGAATTGCATGGTTGGATTACTTTAATTTTTTTCTAAATATGGAAATCCAATCAACAAATATTTGACTGGACATCAGTGATTACTCAAATTTTAATCCCAAATTTATTCGTTTTTGCGATGTACATAGCGTAAGTGGACAACGTACTATTCCTGAGAATAATAGCTTACCGCTATCATCTGATTTACCTTTAAAGTAATCAAATAATTTCCAAATTCCATGTTCCAGATCTCTAATATTAGAGCAGATTTATTTATTTGATGGATTTCGGATCTTCGGATCATCAGTTCAAACAATAAATATCAAATGATTTCTCTGATATATACTGAAGGCAATTGTTCTGTAAAAAAAAAAATGTAGCCCCTAAGCACGTACACAGAATTTTATTGAAATACTTCATCTTTTTTGCATTCAATTCTTTTAAAAATATAATCCGATACTGTATATCTGGGAAGTGTCGCTCAGCTTTTGCTTTTGTGTATCGTTGTACGAAGTACAAAATCTTTCTTGTATGAAGAGTTTGCATACACTAGTATGGAATTGCATGCCTAATGATGTGTAAAGTCATTTTTTCAGTATATTGAGCTTCTGCTGTCTTAATAAAGAGAACCAGAAGGAAGAATAGGCCACATTTTCCCATCTTTTGTCTTAGTTTGGTAGCTGTTAGAGAGAGTTATATGTACTCTACTTTGCTATTAAAGTGCTTTATCTTTAACTTTTTTTGGGCCCACGGTGGTCTGGTTGTAAAGTCTCGGCTTCGGAGGGTTTTCTGGTTCGCGACCTGATTTCATCGAAGAACCGTCATGTAAGTGGGTCTGATGCACTCAAAATCCGTCGGTCAAACGTTCTCCGCTGGTGTTGTGTGGTGTGGAAGTTTCGAGAGGGGTTTGCAGCTCAGGTGTCGTCCTCATAATCTAATCGTAGTTCAAAATTACGATATCCTTCCCAAAATAGCCCTATTATTGCTTTAAAACGGGACGTTAATATAATTAAACTAAACTTTAGAGAGAATTACCTGCACTCTGCTTTGCTATTGAAGTACTTTGTCTTTGATTTTTTTTCATGTGGAAATTTATATAATTTAAATCTATGTTTTGTCATAAATTTTATTTAGAATAGGAGTGGAAATTGTTTTGAGCAGTCTCTGAAGAAATTGACATTCATTCGCCGAAGTTGAGAATATTTAAAATAAATGAGATTTTCCATCAAAACAAGGATCGGCTTCATATGAATTCTTCAACACATAAAAATTTCTTTTCTCATTAATGTTTTCATATCACCAGAGAAAATATAGTTCATAACAAATGATGGTAATCAAAAGAAATAAAAAATAAATTCACGAAATAAAATAAATTGTTTCGAACGTTAAAAGAATTTAACTTGGCTGGCAAATGTTTCCCAAATTTCATCCTCCCCAAATCTCATTTTTATCCCTTCTTGTTAAGGGGAAAGTAGACTCTATTGGACACTTTTGGGAATCATTCAGTCAGCGTTATGAAATTTTAATGCATATGTATTAAAATATAAATACGTCAAATTTCTTAAAACGAAATATGTTATTTTAAAAAAATTAAAAAGATATATCATTTTTAAAAATTTCAAAATATTCCAAGCGTCTTAATTTTTACTTTTTTCTATTTTTTTTTTCTTATCACCCAATGTAAATTTATTTAGAACAAAACTATTGTAATTATATTGTATTGTAACTATCATTTTGTAATTCCAATTAAATACTAATTTCTTAGAAATATTTTTATGCGCACTTATTGAATTTTTATATGAATGTTATGTTTTTTTGAACTAAAATTGACTTTTAAGGAGCTAAAAAAATTCTAAACATAAAATGCATATCTCATTTTCTTTTAATGTTTGACCAAAATCTTTATTATCAATTTCATTTAATTTCAAAAATTAAGGCACCTGGGACGTTTCAAATATACTTAAATCTAATTATAATAACATTTTGAGAAAAGTCACTAAGATGTACTTTTTTTCCTCTTAATCCTTCAAATATTTATTATATTGAACAATACATTTTATTACACTATTTTAGTTCAATATATATATTTTGCTGATGAAACTATAAAAATAAAATTGTACGTTTTCGTCCATTTTTGCTTATTTCAAAATCCACTGTTAATTGTTATATTCAAATTCTTGAAAAAAAAAGAAAAGAAAAGAAAAAACGACTGTACAGAGATATCTAAAAATACAATCGGGACCACAACATAAGCTACAATATATTTTTGCGAGCAGTTGATCTTACTATATATATACATTTACAGTGTCAATAATAATGAAAAAAAAATACCCAACCAAATAGCGTTTTTCTACATATTTTATAAAGATAGCAGGAAAATAAATGACCAAATGAAAAATCAAGCAACAAACAAATAGCGTTTGAATATTCGGTCAAACTGATCGTTTCCGCTTTTTTAATGTTAAATCGTGAAACTATTCAGCCGAATTTTGTCAGAAACGAACGTAAGTTTTTAGAAAAGAATCTGTAACTAAACGTACATGATCATATTTACACTTCCTTGATCTAAATTCCACCGACAGCTGCTAAACTTCCATTCATCATCGCATTGTTATGGAAAAGGTAATTTTGGCATGTTTCTGTGATTCTATTCCAAGCATATAGCACTTGTCAAATTTAATACTACTGTATAAACAACAAATCTTGGGCCCAAGTCAAATGTATGGTGCTACAGTATAAAAACATTACAGCCGAAGTTTCATAAACGCGAGAAAAATAAAATCGCTTTGAACCACAACAGCATTTAGGAGGATCTTACTGCATACGTGAACAAAATCAAAAAAAGAAGTTCATGATCTTATTTACACTTTTACAACCCGAATTCCATCGACAACTGCCAAACTTCCATTCATCATTGCATTGTTATGGAAGTAATAATTTTGAGCGATTTAGGTGTAAATCGATATCATTCTACGATTCTATTCTATTGTTAGTGTATAAAAACACTAGGGCCTAAGTTAAAGCTTTGGGCCCCAGCCCATATATGTCCAGCTTATATTTTTAAATCATCCAAAGGGATAAGTAAGTGGGGAATTTATTGAAGTGCATGTCCCAATGGTTTTCTGTGATTGCATTATCATATGTTAGTGTAATTTTTAACTACATTTTAGTAATAAAGAAACCCGAGCCAAAACTGTACGTGCCATGAGTAAAGTTGCATCTGCAAAAACTTTTTTACAACGTATCATATATATAGAAATGTTATGAATAAGGTTGGATAAGTAATTGGTAAGTTTACTTGCAATAAAATTGTTTTGAAATATTATAAAAATTAGAGACTCAACTGTTCACTGTATTTTATATAGTCACCTCAACCCCAATGGGACAAATGTGTTCCATTTAGAAAAACCACTGGGACACATATGGCCCACCTCAAAAATTGCACCTATAGTTAATTTTTGTTTTTATTTTAGCAGAATTTAGCTATTTATTTTTTATTCGATCCATTAAAGCCCTAAATTATCTTAATTTTGGAAAAAAAAAGTTCGTATTGAAAGGGTTACACAACAGTAGCGAAACAAAAGTGCTTTAAACCCCAAAAGAATTCATGGTGGTCTTACTGTATACGTAAACTAAATTTAAAAGAAAGAAAGAAACAAATACACGATCTTATTTACGCTTCCATGACCCGAATTCCACCGACAACTGCTGAACTTCCATTCATCTCTGTGTTATGAAAAGGCTACAACCTTGGGGTAATTAAAACCTCAAAACGAGCCAAAAATGACTCCGGAGTTCCGCGAAAGCGATTACTACAGAAGAGAGTGCAAATTCACTTAACAACAGGCGCGAACCGTTTCTCCAATGACAAATGCACTCCCTCACTCGGCTAGTCATAAAACGTTATTAAAGGATATTTACTTACGTCACACTTTCTTCCTTCCGCCACTCCCCCCCCACACCACTTTCTGGGTTTTGACAAATGAATTGAGGTGCACGTGTCTTTGAAGGGCAGGGTTTCGAGGGGAGGGACGACGGGGGTTGGTAATTAAAGGCGAATCACGCGACCGAAAGGGTATGAGAATGGATCGCAATGCGAGAAGGAATTTGGAATCTACAGGTTGTATGTTCGGTAGAAAGGCCCATGTTTGCAAGGGGATTAAGTCGAGGTTTAGGTTGACTTAGGTAACCTTGTAGATGAATGTCGAAATGAGGAGTCATTTTTGGGAAGTGATTAAGTTTTAGAGCAACAGTTCGTAATTCTGAACATTAATTTGATGTTAGTTTGCATTGTAGGCTCAGAGAAAGGGCAATCGAGTCTCTAAATTATAGGGTGAGCTTAAAGTCTTCCATTGTTACAAAGCGCTAATACAGAATACCCTTTAACAATAATAAAGGAAATTTTTAACATAGAATACTTTTGCTCTTAAAGCTCTTTTATCATCGAATCACTTCTAGCATATAAACGAAAATAGTGAATAATTAAAAGTTAATTTTTAAAGAATTTGTGTTTTGAGGGTGAAAAGCATGAAGCGTTTTCTGATTCCATGCAGCTCAATCAGTCATTTCTCCTCAAAAAAGTTTTTATCGCCATGATAAGTGCAATCTTCTAAGGCGATGCGTAGAACAATTTTATAAAAAAAATATTAATCAATTGGTTCTGTTGGGGACACGTCTAAACTAGTATCAATTAAATGATGCAAATGTAGACCTTGCTCATTAATAGGGTCATGTAGTCTCATTATTATCCGAAGTGAGTTTGAAATCTAGATTCTAATAAGAATAGCGGACAACGAATACAACTTAAATTGCGTTCGTTCTGAGATGAAAATATTTTGAAACGATAAACAATCAAATTATTCGTATTTGAAGATCGGATAATCAATATATTATTTTAAACATAGAAGAAAATAACACTGACGTTTTCTGAACTGCATAGGCACACATCGAAATTTACTAAGATAGTTAATCATTTATAATAAAAAATCAGTGAGAATGGTCTAATCAAACCTCTGTCGCTTACTCTCTTATAAAGTTGTCCCAGAGAACACCTTGCAAGGCATGGTGTACAATAGTTAACAGCATTCGCCTTTGGTTAGAATTTATCATTTTTGCTAAATCTATCGTGTTATTCTTGAGTTATTTGTCAATCAATCTCTGGGATGCGTTAATGCTATTCAAAAATCGAGTTTGTGTTTTAAATACATTTGTCTCAATCGATTGAAAAAAAGATTTGACACAAAGCTGAACTCGTTGTTACAAAAGCATATACCAAATTTGATGGTATACCATAAGTGATTGTGTTTTTGAGCAATCACCTTTACATGTTTCGGAAAGTACACACTGACAAACCGTCAAGTAAATGGATTTAGCTTAAAATTTGGCAGGTGTTTTCTCTATAAATGTTAAATTTGTATACCGAATTTTATCTATCTAGCCCTTTTCATTTTGTAATTATTGTGTTAACTTATATTCAAACATTTGGACAAACGGATTTACTTTAAATATATTTTACTCAAAATTTGTTAGAAATCTGCAAATTTGGTGTAAGGACAATATACCAAATTTCAATAATCTGACTCAAGGGATGCGAGTTATCTTTGTCACAGACAAATGGACGTTTTTTTTTAAATGTATTTTCCGAACTCAGGGAGGTCTAAAACGTGGAAATTCGTCAATATTCGAATTTTTTGACTATTTATATTTTCTCTATAAGATGTATACGACAAAGTAATAAATATGTAACTAACATGATAGCTTTAGAGCAAGTTGACTTTTACTTTCTTTTATACAAAATATATAAACAGAAAATATTTTTAAAAATTCGGTTCGTGGTAATATCCATATTTCAGACCTCCCTTAATATGAAAGACATATTTTAGCAATTATGTCTAACAATGTCTTTCAGTTTATCTGTCTGACACTGAACACGATAGCTCCACAACGCATTGAATTAAAGTGATGAAATTGAATATGCAGTTTTAAGACCAAACTTGTGGATTTCTATCAAAGTATTACGAAATCTACCGAAGTCCGTATGCATGTGTATTATTATTTATATATATGAAATTTCATATACAAATTTGTCATTAGTTGTGTAGATATATATTAAAATTTGAACCAAATCTGTCATAGAGAGCACCATTTGTTGATCTGTATATTAGTGTGTATGGGGACACAAAAACTGACATAAAAATATTTTGTTATGCATTCTTCTGGCTCAAATCGTGTATTTGTGTCAAACTTTATGTCCAGTTGATGGAATGAAAGATATTTAAAATGCGTATCCAGTTTATTATTATATTATATTTCGCACCATTTGTTGATCTGTATATTTGCGTGTATAAGGACACAAAAACTTACATAAAAATATTTTGATTTGCATTAATTTGGCCTAAATTGTGGATTTATGTCAAATTTTGTGTCTATTTGGTGGAATTGAAGACATCTAAAAGGCATATCAAGTTTATAATTATAATAATCATTATTATATTTCGAAGCAAAAAATTGTACATACTATTTCATTACATGCGAAATTCAGGAGTGGGGAAAGAGACGTATACGGTTACGATGTGCCATGTCCAAACGTATGTTATTTTCTTAGTTGTTTTGAGATTTTCAGGTTGCATTTGTTCAGAACGGAGCGCAGAAAATATTACTATCCATTAAGATTGCAAGTGAAAAACTTATGTTCTAACATATCAGATATGGATGAATCATAAATTAGAATCATCTTGCATTACTACAATAAATAAAGAACAGGAATCTGATGCAGAGACTCTTTAACACTAGGTTTACCATGAGTTGGCATATACCTATTTCTACCAAGGGGGTCAGAGTGACCCCTTTCAGTATTTAATCAGAGAAAATATAAATTGACCTATCTATTATGAAGTTCAAGTAGAAAAAGCTTTTATATTTTCAATATATTTGTTAAGGTGTGGTGTGATGTAAAGGAGTTCCTCTGTATTTATTTACTAAAAAAGTGTTTATTTTGTGATCTAGATCTTCAAGACCATTTATTCTTCTACCAAAACACTGATTCGCATGCATTTTTTCTAACACATACTTATTTCTATATTTATACCTATATCTATGTGCGTCTCTATCAAGCCGTTACATATTTAAATATAAATGTATTCTCAAAAATATTTATTCGAATGTTCAAAATGACCCCTTCGGTAAAAGTAGGTATACTATATACATTCTTGCGAAACTAAAAAAAGATAATATTTGCAATTATGTTCTTATAAAAATAAGCAAAAATTAAAATATTCTCATATAATACGGCAATAATTTTCTTGAAGAAAAATAACGAACACTTTTCACAGAGGAGTTAAAATGACCCCTTGGTAAACCTAGTGTTAAATGAATATAAACAAAATAACTGACATATCTGGAAATCTACAAGTTATGGAAATCGTACTTTATAATAAGTTGTAGTTGACAATTATGGAATATGAAAATATCATTATAATACAGTTCTATGAGTACGATAAAAATATGTCGCTAAAACTGTAACAATTCTTTTCTAATTGGTATTTTACAATTTTCAAAAAACTTATGTTAGCTAATAGGAAACGAGTATATACTTTTTTATATATTTTGAGATTCCAGGGAAAAAATTTCTTGTATGTTAACAAGTAATTTCTTGATATCGTATTACAATTTTCTATTATTATGTTTAATTAGACTTGAATCTAATATTGTAGAATTCAAAATTAGTAATATATAAGTTCTACATTCTGTAGATGATAAATATTATAAAATGTTATTGAGATTCTCTAATCTCCTTTAAAAATAACAAGTTTAAAATGAAATTTTTGTACGTTTATAGAAGAAATAAAACTCATTATTTCTATTGAATATCACATTTTAAAGACGTCTGTTTCTTTGAAGTTTTTAATCCAATTTTAATATTGTTAATCCTACTGTACTTCTGGATGAAAGCAAAGCATAGCATTTACGGAAAGGCGAAATACTCAGCTCAGAATCTGAAGAAAGTGTCCTAATTGAATTAGCATAAACATTTGCATGAGTAATTTATTATATAATAGAAATAAATTAATTTGATAAGAATTCGCTGTGTGATACATAATTCAAATATCTTTTATAGGTGTGGTTTTAAATAATATATGAAATTTTCCTCCAAATCCATCCACTAATATTTGGTCTCTGAATCTGAGGATTCAAAGCGCAATTTCAAAAGCACAGCAAAGCAGAATTTTGAAAATTGACCAATTAGTAGACTGTTTGTTGAAGAAAAAAAAGCTGAAAAAACATGTCCTATGCCATATTATAGAAATATTTTGGAAATTAGAATAGAAAACATTTAAATTGATATTTCGAAATACATTTTTAAATTTCTTCATAATTTAAGACGAAATATCTCAAATTTAGTTTCATTCACAATTGCATATCTTCTAAATATTACTTTCAAATGTCTCAGGCATTTCCCGATACTAAACTAATATATCTATCCCTTTCTTTTCAATTCTTATTACTTTCAAAACTAAAGACAAAGCAGCTAAACTGCTTTTGAACGCCATCGTCAGAAGCATAAATCTGTAGAATAATTCCTTTTTATTTCAGGATTTTCATACACTCCACAATCCGGTAATTTTATTTATATTTTTCTCCCTTTCTCCAGCGACTCCAAAAAAAAAGATGATCAAAAAGCTACATATTTTCTTGATACATTTGAAAATTCAATTCTTTTTCGGTAAGCTTCTTTTTAAATGAGCTTATCTTTTAGAATCTTTAAATGGATTTTAAACAAATCCTCAAGAAGGAACGAATGCCGCAATATGATGGCATTTGCAATATTGCTCGAATATTTTTTTTCCGATATTACTGGATTTTTTTCCCCCGGAAATACATTAGACGTTTCACGTAACGTTCTTAAGACATTTTCTCTTCTAAGTTTAAGCAAAGTCGGTGCTGAGTTAGCGCAGCAGTCATTTATTTATTTTTCCCTGACTGCTGCAAAAATATTTCATACACCAAAAACATCTTTTCGGCATATTTTGGGAGTGCATCTTATAATCGAAAGAAAATATTTGGCATACTCTTTATTATATGAGATTTTTTTGTTGATATATTTTCCCCGTACCCTTATCTATTCATGAATTAATAATGTAATGTATTTGCATTTTCCGTAATCTCACCACAGTGGTTTTGCATAGATATTTTATAGAATAAAAAGATATTTTGACTTTTATTCTTTGCTGTGCATTATATGCTTAATGGCTTTCAATGGATGCAGTGGAAAGTAATGCTGAAGTGTCGATGGAAATTTTTCAGAAATCTCGTAAGAATCTTTGAAATATTCTGCATGGTATTATGTTATTAAGCATTCTTATTGAAATTTTACTTAGATTGTGTTAGAAAATGCAATAGAGTCGTATGTTTCGGATTAGAAAGATAATAACAATATTCCAAAATAAGATGTCTTATTTATTTATGATATGCTGATGCATTTTAACTTTGTTCTCGCAAGGAATTCTAGGAAAAAATTACTTTGTGTACAAATTTATTTTTGTTGACTTGTGGGCAAAATGGAAAAATTTCTTTGTTGTCAATAGTTGTTTAGAATATAATTTCAGCAAACATTCCGAAAAAAAGCTAGTTATTTATACATTTAAAAATCTTTACGTAAATTTTGAATTTTCACGTAATTGGAGCTACGATTGCGTCTATTTAGAATGTGTTTTTAAAAAGCATTAATATTTTTTTATACTAAAGATTGGCAATATAATAAAAGTTTTAATATTTCACATTCTTCAATACTAGTTATATTATATATTCTACAAGCAAACTATTTTGCTCAAAATATTTTATGGCAAGTGACTAAAATATGTAACGAAGATATTTCAGAAATTTATCTAAATAATAATCTATATACTTGTATTTTAAACATTAAATCCTTTTGTTTTAGCTTAATATTGTTAAATTTTGTCTAGATTAAAAGTTTCATTAAGCTGTTTAATTTCTTTATTTTGAATGGTGGTCATGTGACAAGGGTCATAAGCGATCACCACCCAAGCTTTGTTAAATGGTTCGACTGACATCAGGATAGATTTAATGGATACCAGACTCGAACAGAAGCCAGATCTTTCTTGGGAATTGGTCTCAAAACCATGATCTTTCTACCTTGAAATTGCAGATGCTACAAACCCGCGACATGGAATATTAATGCTGCCGGAGTATTAATTAATAAATTATGGAATTATTGGTTTTAATCGTTGATTGCAATTCATGTGCTAGATATTTTATGTTATTTTATATCAGTTATTTGTTCAATTATGCTAATTAATAATTTGAATGCAATCACATGCTTTAAATATTCTAAATATTTCAATTCATTTTTTGCCATATATTCTGAAAATTTTGCTTAATAATTTCTTTAAGTGTTTTTGTTGCTGTTTTATAAAAAGACATCAAGTATTCCTAAAGTTAATATGATTTTAAACTAACTGTTCCAACTACGTACAATTTTTGTGTAATGATTTCCATTTGTTTGGATAATAGAGTTTTGAATTATTATGTTCATATGGATTGGAAACAAAAAGTCAGATCCTTCGGCAGATTTGATTTTAGACTTAATACAAAATTGCAATTTGTTTAAAAGGCTACATATCAATTTTTATGTATTTATTCGATTGAGTTTAGAATCACCGTGTTCTTATACAGACCGGTTTAACTATACTAAATTACAATTTTAAAAACTTATAATTTGTTTACTAAACTCAGACAGACTCCAGGGCCGAATTTTTTTACTATTATAGAGCTTTCAATGTCTAATAAAAGAGAAAATAAAGCATAATAATCATGAGAGCAGAGTATATATTTTATATATTTTCCTTTCCACTTGTTAGGTTCCAAACTTGATACAAATCTATAATTTTGATGTTGCCACCAATTTCATTTGTTTAAATGGTTGTGTTCTGACCTATTGCTTTCATGGGTACCCAAATATAAATTAACATAAATAGTAATATACAGTTAGAAGTGTCAAAATAAAACCATTTATTGTTTGCCAACGGATTCTAAAACCCTCTGAGCTTTTGCGCATGCGTTAGAGTGGGTTTAAAATGACAAAATAAGGGTGAGAGGAAAGTTGAAAGGAAGAGATATTTACTTTTAATAATAGATTGAATTACGGAAATGGATATCCTTCAGCGTCTCGCACCTTGGTGAAATAGAATCATCGAAAAGTGGTCGTCTCATGATACTGAAATGAGCAGTACGCATAATTTTCAAAAAGTCGAGCATTTCTCATAAACAATACAGCCTGAGTAAATATTGGAGTGACTTGGTCTCCTTTATAATTCGTCCAAAAATATTCTCCAAATTCAGGCTTAATCCTCCCAAACTGGTTGCGATAGCGTAATGTTAGTCAAATATTGCTATAGAGAAACTCTAGTAAATATATGCTGTAAGGTAACAATTTGGATTATATGTTTAATTTTTGTGTGAACTTACAGCGCAACAATTTTGTACATAAGTTTCAAATAAAAAAATGGTTGTTTATAACTTCCTAAGTAATCAATAACGGCAAATTTAGCACTCATTTCTTCAAATTTTTGTTTCCATTTTTTAAATTTCAAGATCAAATGTTCTTTTCAAGATAAAAATAAAAATCTTCCTTTTCTGAAATTTAACTGTTGTTCTTTTACTGATAGTTTAAAAACTGCTCTCAAATATTGTGTTATCTAACCAAACTTTTAACGAAGTACTTGCTTCCGAAAATTTTTCATCTTTTTGTCTTTTTCCGATGATCAAGTATCCCATATCACATTTTTTCATCGAAAAACAATTATTTTATCTCGATTTATTACCACACAAATTCTGAAGGAATTATTTTTTATATTTTCTAACGATCTAGGAAGCATAAGACAGTGAAAAGTTTTCATTTTTATGGAACTCGATAACAGACACGCCGCTATTAATTTCAGAAGTCCCGCCAAGTAGCAAAACAAACAATCCGACAGGTATAAAAACGTTATGTCAGACAAATGTAAACTATCATTCCTTAACTAGTTAGTTCCATTACCTTATTAAAAGAATATTGGTTTATTTATTTATTAGAGAAATAAAGTTTCAGCATATTTCTTGGATTTTTTTTTCAAAAAATGTTTTGAAGATTGAATTTTAATTTATTAATCCAATATTGCGAAAATATAAGCAATTTTTTTCCCTGTTTTACTCATGGTACTTGATATAAATGCAATAGAATATACCTAACATTATATTTTCCCCTGAATTTTTTCTTAATTCTTAATTAATTTTTCTTGACTGAAATATGTAGTTATATCGATATTCTAGAATTGTTTATCCAAATTCATATATGATAAATGCAATTGTTTTTTAATATAAGGAACATTCAATGTAGCATTTGCAAACGCAAGATAATGTTTAATTTAATTTCTAAGTTCCAGACTTGATTCATGTAATTTTGTTCATTCTCATGGCTGTCTGAATTTTTTAAAAGTTAAATTTAATTTCATTGAATAAGAACATATATCTATTATACAAAATATATTGAATGAGGACTACTATGCAGAATATATTGAAAAATTAAATTAATATACAATTTTTTAAATCTTATTTTATTAAGAACACCTCTATTTATATAATTCTTTCATCTTTATTATTTAAACTTTTTCTGAACAGTGATGCAAGTTAAATCTATATAAATAAAATTTAAAATTCACAAAAATTTCTACATTATATAAATTCAAAATACTGAATCTATTTCCTTTTAATTTTGTTTGCAAATGCTATGAAGCAAAAGCAAAGTAACGCATGAATTAATTTACATGGAGAAAAGATTATTTTATATTCAGTTTTGCATTTCTACTGACTAAAAATCTTATAGAAATCATAAATTATTTAACTTTTTTTTACCTTGATGTGTATCTCAGAATGTTTTATTAAATTAAGCATCACTCTTTAAATGAAAATCATGAAAAAATTTAGAATTCGCAAAAATTTCAAAATTCGCTTGATACACTTTGTAAATTTTTATTGAATACTGAAATTTATAAATTGCTTTATGCAAGTAATAATCTTAAATTTAACTAAAAATTAAGTTTCAAACGTTGTAAGAATCTTTACTTTTTATAATATTTAATATGAAAGTATTTTTTACATAGAATGATACATGCATATTCTTTTAAAAATATTCTCGTGTTTCTGCGTTCGTTTGTTTTATCTTTATATCACTCAGCGGACAATAGCTAATTTGATATGATGATTTTGACTTTTGTTACGATTCACGTAATTTTTTTTTATAATTTAAATAATCTTAACTGTTATAAGTACTTCACACATGTTGAAGTGCCCTCATAAAAATAAGCCTCCATTATGGTATACGACTCGATGAATAGTTAGGTCGATGCTATATTAACACATGTGTTATTACTAACTCATCTGATAGAAGGTAGGTCATTGTAAATGCTGTCCACATAACCAATATTATACATCCAAGGTAAATGAGGGATGGTATATTGAGTAAGACCACTTCCTACCCATATACTTGTGATGTCCTGTAAGAGATTCACTTTTTTGCTGATAATTAATTAAATAGTTAATTTTTTAATTTATAAAAGACATGGAGTAAATTTTTATTTGTAACGATAACAAATATATTAAAACATTCATAGAAAATTGTGTTGAAACGGTTGCTGTATAAACAAATATAAACACATTTTTGGAATCCAAAGAGCTTCCCTTTTAGTTGGGGGGGGGGGACATATCTTCTGAAATCTTTTTTTTTTAACAAAATTTTGATTTTCAGCTACGAAGAGAGCCATACAGCAATTTCACGCTTAATGTTTTCATTCCATTTTGGAACTTTGATTCCCCTACGGCCCGCCTACAAGCAGCATGGAAAAGTGCAAAGTCTATTTCTAAGCCAGATTTCCGTTCCTTTCTGCTTTCAACTTGTAGGGTTGCTTAATATATTCCAAACGGGAGTAAGGTTACTTTTTTTGTAACGAAGTAGCGATACTCGGCTTACCAGCAATAACGAAACAGCTAGAACAACGGATTCTCATTTACATTTCATTTGACCTGGTAGTAAGTTCATAAAAAGTAAGAATATACCTCTAGAATGGAGTCGACGACATCGAACAGCTTAATCTTCTACTTCGTGTTTTGGGGTACGCAGTAAAAATTGACCGGATTTTTCTTTTAAGTAAATAGAGAAATTATGTTCTTGTTTATACACATATGTTTAGATTACATCGAATGATTTCAAGTGAAGCCAGTCGAAGAATTCTGTAATTTTTTTTTAACTTGGCCATTATGACGCATTTTGTATTTAGTCTGTGTTATTACAGTAAAGAGAGCCGAATATACATTTTGAATCTCTTCTTATCGTCTGATTGCCTCCTAACCTGGATCAAATCTTCAACTGTAGTATCAAATTACTAACTAAATTTCATTTATTTTGCTGTCTCTGTTTCCATTTATCGTCTTTACAAATACGAACGGGCTAATAAATAGTAAACTAAATGATGGATCTGATCTGAAATGTGACACACAACTACATTTCTGAGGATTTGGTAACTATGACGCATTTTGTATATGGTTCTTGTTATAATAAAGAGAGCCAAATATGCATTTTGGAATCTCATCTCATCGATTGATTGCCTCTTAAACTGGATACAAATCTTCAACTGTAGTATCAAAATTACTTAACAAATTCAAGTTATTTCGCTGGTTACACCCTTACACCCTTTACAAATGCGCACACAGATAGGCTAATAAATGGTAAATAAAATGACGGATCTGATCTGGAATGTGACGTAGAACTACATTTCTGATGATTTGGCAATTATGACGTATTTAGTATTTATTTCGTATTACAGTAAAGAGAGTCGAATATGTGTTTTGAATTTCTTCTTGTCGTCTGATTGCTTCCTAAACTAGATCAAATCCTCAACTGTAGTATCAAAATTACTAACAAAATTTCATTTATTTCTCTGGCTCTACTTTCAAGTTATCGTCTTTACATATACGCACAGGCTGATAATTGATAAACTAAATGACGAATTTGTTCTGAAATGTAACGCAAAACCACATTTCTGACGATAAAGTCCTATGCCATACTTCACTTCGTTTGTATTATTTTTAGCTATTTAATTAACATGCTCATGGATGGATAAAGCAGTAGACTTGCTTGGAAAATTTGATACAGTCTCGTTATTTCGTTGCAATTATTACAAACAATATTTCTTTGCTTCATTCCGTTTTCGATTCATAACATTTATAGAAGTACAAGATTCCAAGAAAAGATTTTTCTGACTTTTGGACACCTGAAATGTTTATACTAAAAAAAAAAGAAAGAAATCTTACTCATTTTGGAAAGGTATATTCCAGATATATACTTTTCTCAACGTTTCATACATATTTAAGAGAGTAAAAAAAATTAGATGGGATAAAACATCTCAACTGTGACAAAGAAATCCTAAAATAAACAAATATAGTAAAGCACCATTTATATGTTTCTCAATTATACGTGACTTACATTTATGCGTCGTTTCATCAAAATCCTGATTCCTTCGTCACCGATGTTATGATAAAGTACTTTGTTTAAACGTCATGAAACACGCAAAGCTTCGATTATACGTCGTATTTTTTTCTCTCTAAAATTCGCAATTTTGGGGGCCTTGATCAATATTTCTTCTTCCCTATTAAGGAAAAAATCTTTTTATTAGTAAGTCAAGACGATAACCTCATTTTTTTTACTCCATTTCGAATAAAGAACGTAAGAAAGGTAGAACAACGAAAAATTTGGAACGTATTTGTTTGTCGAAATACTAGTGAACCAATGCACCTAATTCGAATCATAATTTCCTATTTAATACTCACAGGCAGGAATCCTCTGAAGAACTATGAAAGACTATTTAAATTCAATGAAGTTCTTCCTATAATGCATTGGGCATTGTATTTCATGTGCATATATATATATA
>JAPMOR010102437.1:455984-519353 GCA_026543865.1 Argiope aurantia | reverse complement strand
ATATATATATTGTGCTTGAATTCTGCATTAGAGCACTTGCACAATGCATGCCATCAATCACTGCCCCGCCTGAAGGCACACGGATAAATAAAACTAGATGACCGGACCACCGCAACAGCAACACTGGTGGGAACTGTGGGTGAATACTAAGGGCCGTCGTCGGCCACAGTAAAACCCTACCGTTAGGAAGTAAGTCCCTTCATCGATGAAAGGAGTCAGACGAGGAGAAAGGAGATGGTTGGTTCTCAAGTCAGTGAGAACCAACCATCATGCCGAAAGCTTCTCATTTCAAGGTGTCCCGGGGGAAGTATCGCATTGAGGTAAATAAGTCTTTATTAGCAAGAAAATCATCATTAATACTCAAGAATTACATAACAGCAAGATTTTTCTCACTTTTATGAAGTAATTCTGAAATTCAATTATTATTTTCAATACTATATAATAATTTACTAGTTTTATTTTTAGAAAATCAATATTTTATAAATACCTTATAACTGTATTTTTCATTAAATTGGTTTCTTCTTTTAAAACCAGTAATTTTTTTTTAAACTAAAAAGGAAATTTAAATAAAAAATATTTCTCTCAAGCTTGAGAAGACAGATACGGTGGCCTGGTAGTAAAGTCTCGGCTTCGGAATCGGAGGGTGTCAAGAGACCCATTCCACCGAAGAACAGTCGTGTAAGCGGGTCTGATGCACGTTAAATCCATTAGGGCCACACGTCCTCCCGCTGGGGAAGTTTGGAGAGGGAGATGCCATCTTAGGCGTCTTCCTCGTCATCTGACAGCGGTTTAAAATTACGAGGTCCGTCTCGAAGTAGCCTTAGTATTGCTTTAAAACGGGACATTAATATAATAAAGCTAAACTAAACTCGCACTTGATAATATTAGCAAACAAGATCAATATAAACCTTATTAAATACTTAAAAATCAGTATTTGATAACCCGAAAATGTTTTAAAATGCCGCCATTTGCAATTTAGAGCAGTAGAGTGATTTCTCAGCGAGATGATACCTTTTTGAATAACGTTATGTCTGCAAGTGCCAATTTAATGATAAAGGACGAAAACTCTTATCTACCTACGAAATAAAAAAAAAATAAAACAATTTCTTCTTTTGTATAATTCATAAATGTTTCCATTTTCAGCTGTTTCTTTATAGAAGTGTTCCGAATAATGCAGAATGCATTAACAAATTTTACATCATGTTTTAAGGAACTGGGTTGTTGCATATGTTCGAAAGTGAACAACATGATCGAACATGGGCGTATGCAGGACCCGATGCTTCTAAATTTAGTGAGGTTTAGAAATGTTATCTAGTTTATTAAATTTAAGATCACACATTATGGCAGAGACTTCATACCGGAATAAGGGAAATGAATTTTTGAGAATAAGTTATTTTAGATAAGTAAGGCATTTGTATTTTTTAGATGATCCATTTTGTATTATTGTACTGAGCGGTTAATTGTGAACAAATTTAACAGAATGCAATATAAGATATGTGTTCCAGGTAAATGTTGTATCGATTTCTCGGAGTTTACATTGTTGTGTTTATTTATTGGGAAACTTATTTTCTGATTTAACCTCTTTTTTACTTTCTCGTATACATAGTATACAAGAAAATATAGTAATAAGTAAGTAAGTAAAATATTTAGCAAGTATAGTAATCGTCAAAAAACGCTAACTCGAGATTTTAGCGAATCTCCACGTTTTTTACTACCCTAAGTTCAAAAAACATATTTTTGAAAAATGCCCGTCTATCTGTGACAAAGATAACTCAAAAACGCTTTTAGGCAGACGGTTCAAATTTGGTATACGATCTTTACACCAAATTTGCAGATTTCTATTAAATTTTTTCTAAAATTGCATAGAGAAAGTTGTCTGTCCGGCTGTTCGAATATAAGTTAATTTGATAACTAGAAAATAAAGAGAGCTAAATATATAAGACACAATACTCAGATTTAACTTCTGTAATGTAGACATCTGTGAAATTTGACATCTATTGGTTTTTCCTTTCAGAAGCATGTAAACACGATTGATTAAAAAACTGAATGAATTAAATGTACCAAATTCGGTATGGAATTTTATAACTATGAGTTCAGCTTTGTACCAAATCTCTGTTTCAATAGATTGGGAAAAGCGTGTCTAAAGCCCAGATTCGATTTTCGGATGTTATTAACGGCCTACCAGGGAATAATCGTCAAAAAATCCCAATGAGACACGCTGGATTCAATAAAAATGATAAATTCACGCCAAAAGCTAGAAATTCGTAATTATTGTAATGCTAATGCCATGCATGGCGCTCTCTGACAAGAGAAATGTATTTGAGATTATGCGAGAAAATTTTGTAGAGACCATTCCCACTAATTTTTTCGCCTACGTATTGGACATACTCGGATTACCCACAATTACCTACTTTTCGGAGAAAGGGCACCTGTGTACTCCTCATGCCACACTGAATTGACAGTTAGTCATATTTTGACTGAGTGCCCAGCTTCTGACTCCCATCACCACTATTTTTTTTTCATCCATCAAATACAACTCTCCTTCCCAGAATTGCTGTTAAAGAATTACCATCTAAGCATTTCTAAATTTTTAATTGATATACACCTTTTACCATATATTTAACTTATACAATTTCCATTTTTAATTTTTATTTTAAAACAAAGATGTCATATTTCGTCTTCATCTGTTTTAGCTATTTTATATTAGTTTATACATAAACATACTTAATTTTATACGAAGTTTCAAACATCAACAATGCTCTACCTTTTACCATGAGGATGGCGCAATATGGCCAAGAATGGCCGTTGTGCCAAAAAACCCAAATCAACCAACCAACTCACTAGTTTTTATTGGTTACTAATTGGATCTTCTCAGAAAATATTTCAATTTTTACTCTATTAAGCAGTTATTTCTGAACAATCACGTAGTTTTAATACTTTTCAAGATTTTTCTTAACTATTATAACAATTGAGGATGTTTTATTGCAATTCAAATATTTCTTTCAATTTTACATCTTTACAGTCTAGACTTCATAACTATTCTCAGAACCAAAAACATACCAGCAAAATGATGTTGAAATAAAAGTTTATATATTACATTTTCACAATGTACAGAAGATACCCCGTATAACTCCTAATACTCCAAGTAGATTATATTTAAGGACTTTTCTTTATATTTATCAGAGAAATTCTAAGAAGTTGTTATATTTCAGTTTTAAATTACTCAAGAAAATATTGCGAACTTTATTTCGACTTTTAGACAATAAACTTTTTTAGAATATAATTCAGTGAACTTAACCATTGCGCTGTCTTTTATTCTAGACAATTGTTACTTCAAATTAATGACTTCCAAGTTTAACGATCACTCTTCTAAAAACCATTAAAATTGTCTCGTTCTTGAAATTATAAAATATTTAAGGAATGTCTCAATACGTCTAAATCAGAACGACAACCTAACTTCAAGATTTAAACAAAATAAGATTATCTAGAATTGCTTTAGGAACAATGATGTTAGAAGTTTTCTAAATATATCAATGCCAATGACAATTTTAGAATTTTATATATATATTAATTCATACCTTTTCTTAGATTTAAAAACTAAAAAGAAAAGTAATAGAATGATGGAATTAGATATTAGGTTATTCTAATCTAATTTCAAGATTTAAACCAAATAAGGTTATCTACTACTGCTTTAGGAACGATGATATTAAAAGATTTTTAAATATATCAATTCAGTGACAATTCAAGAATATTTCTTATGTTATTGCATGCCTTTTCTTACATTTAAAAATTGAAAAGTAATAGAATGATTGAAGTAGGTATTGGATTATCAGATGATCAGATGAAACTTTGGTGGATCTTAATTCAGCTATGAAGTTTATTACTATTTTATACATAATTATTTAATGATTTCAAATCTATATTATAATCTATGAAGAATCTATATCATCAGTTATGAAGTTTATTATTATATTATTTATAACTATTTAATTATTTCAAATCTATATTATCAGCTATGAAGCTTATTACTATTTTATACATAACTATTTAATGATTTAATAATCTATGAAGAATCTATATCATTAGCTAAGAAATTTATTTCTATATCATACATAACTATTTAATGATTTCAAATCTATATCAAAATCTATGAAGAATCTATATCATCATCTATGAAGTTTATTACTATATTATGCATAAATATTTAATGATTTCAAATCTATATCATAATCTATGAAGAATCTATATCATCAGCTATCAAGTTTATTACTATATTATGTTATGCATAAATTTTTAATGATTTCAAATCTATATCATCATCTATGAAGAATCTATATCATCAGCTATCAAGTTTATTACTATATTATACATAACTATTTAATAATCTATATCATAATCTATAATTTTGATTAAATTTAAATATAAAAGAATTAAATTATATCTCAAGTTTTAAAGACAAATTCGTGAAGACCAGACGAACAGACTGAATCTCCTAACAAATTTGTTTATAACACTTTTTTATTATATAAATCTTACATTGGACTGATAAAGAAATAAAATTTTATTCTGCTTCCAAAATGTAAAATTTGCGAATATCGAAATAATCGAGTTTATTATGGTCAATAAAATTGCATTCAAAGTTAAATATTAACACAGAATTGAAATTTGTTTTTGTATATACATATTTTTCAATCAAGAATAACGCTTTTGACAAATTTCATGTTTTTAATTTAAAATATTTATCTGAATATTAACTGAGTAGATATATTTAATAAATAGAATCTTTCAAAAGTAATATCTTCAAACTGCGTTTGTTACTGTATTATTTCCTACTGATTTTATCCCTTTAAATATTAACTTCTTTTTTTAAAGTATTCTTAATCAAAATGTCAAATTAAATTATCTACAAGTATTTTTTCATAACTTGTCCATTTTTTTTATGTAGAGTCACCATCGGTTAACGAAATTAAGCAATATATTCTGCAATATTAATGAGATGTAACAGTAAGCCAACTTTTTCTGGGATTTTTAATTTGTTGGTTCAATATTGTGTGAGTATGAATCAGATTGGAAAACTTTGAGGAATCGGGTTCGAACTGGCTTTCAAAAAAATTGTTAAACAAATATCTTCTGACCATGACCACTCACTTATTCTTAGAATTTCAGCGCTGTAAAGTTGAGTGCTCTTCAAAACCTAAAACTTTTAATATCTTTAATTAAACCTTCCTGTATTCCTCCAAATAACATTTTATTTCTTCATTTAGAAAGAATTCTCTTGACTATTTTAATATCTGATCGTATGCGTTTTTTGAATCTGTTTATTCAGTATTTTGGAAACTTAAAATTTTATTGAATTTTAAGTTTCTGTTTGAAAACTGTCGCATGCCATTTCAGAGTTGTCACTCTTACAAAAATTCATCTTGGCAAGCTGGAAGGCAAAGGTAGATAGATAACTTCATATCTAATTTACTATATGAAAACATAAATGGTTGATGTTAGAAAGACTCGAAATTGGTGCTTTAAAATCACTTCTCAGCCCCAAACTTTTAAGATATTGCATTTATTGAAAAACTTTAAATATAAAAGCTGTTAGACTTAATGAGGCGCTAATTTGGCTAGTTTGTTTTATTTTTCTATCTTCAATATTAAGAAAGTTATAGCGAAAGTAAGACCCCCTCCCCCATTTCCACCTCCTATGAGCTAGATGGAACATTTACAAACTCGTCAGAGATTTTTAAATTTCTAACAACATGTTCCGAGCCAGGTAAAATCCAAACAAAATTACTCTAGTTATTCTGTTCACAAGATAACATAATCAAAGGGTTATACCCATCTCTTTCTCTTATATATATATATATAATATCTTCCTGTTTTCTGCAAATCTATAACCGCCTCCTTTGAAAGTATTACCTTGCTCGAAATAGAATCTTCATACATTTGTTAAGAGTTGAGTTTTTATTAACGCTGATTAGCAAAAGTAAACTCGACGCTTGTACAAAATAAATAACAGATTTTAGATTTTATTAACTTCAAAAGGATGTGTTTCTTCTTTCTGTTTCTCTTCTGGATTTCGAATATAAGAAGATATTTTGAGATTTTGCACAGCAATAATCTAGACTATAAATATCGTCTATCAAATACAATATCGTCCATTACCAATCAAATACAAAACTATCTGAGTGTCTCCTTTAAATCTGGCACATCTTCTAGAGGATATTGGTTTTAAGTTCATCAATTTCAATAGCAAAAATAATTTAAATTCTATTTCCACCAACTTTATAAAAAATAATGGAATTAAGATTATAACATATTATTGCCCTATATAATTACTTTCATATTCTTCTTCGCCTACTGTTGAAGAAAAATGCTTTTATTAATAAAAAAAAAGGCTTTTGAGGGACATTTATAGGCCCCAAAATAATAAACTTTATGGATTAATGAACGGCTTCGTAAGACGGACTTTACTTTACAAATTTGAATGAAATAAGATTTATAAATGATAATACGAGGCTGTTATATCCAACCTTAAATAGTTTATAAAGTAATTATTGAATCGAAGATTTTGGCTCTTAAAATTATTTCAGCAACAAAGGTCGTTGTAATACAGCTACAGTTTGGGGGGAAAAAGTCAAGAAATATGTTCTAATTTGATTTCCTTCATTTTCCTTAACGTTATTTTAGTCTTGTTTTTATAAAAGAACGAATAAATAAATGGATATGCTTCTGATACTAAAATTGTGTTAAACTATTGATATTTTTTAAATATTTAAATTAATTTGAAATTCATTTCCCGGTAACACAATATTTCTAAAACACAATATTGCTTAATCTTATTGCTAGATATCAGATTTTCCTTACTTTTACTAACAAAAAAGTGTGATAAAATTAAATTATGAGATTTTTAAGTTTTTAATAAAAGGCCTACATATCTCCTTAGGGCTTGTTTGAGATTTTAAAAAAATTAATGTTTTTTTTATATATTTCCAAGTTATCAATAATATATGTTTTTGTCAACCATTATTAATAGATTTTAATTATTTACTAAATTTCATTCAATTTTTGGAAAATGATAGCAACTAGAGCCGTTGCTGATACGGTTTGATAAATTATAATTAAAAAATATATTTTTCTAATATCTTAAATATATCAAAGTTAGTAATTATGCATTGTTAAACCTTATTATGAATATTCGAATAAAAGACAAAAATTCATTTAAAGGTATTCATTTATAAATTTGGAACATAATCTACACTTCTTAAACCAGCAAATAGTCTTGTTATTTTATACATTATTTCAATTCAGTGGATTTTTATTATTCTCAATTCAAAATTTTTTTTCCTGTTCTTTCTTAGATAAATAAGCCTTAACATTTATTTCTTAAGCCTTGATAACCTTTGTTGCTCCAACCTTCGAAATGGAATTTTGGCTAAACCAAAAAAAAAAAAAAGGATGGGGAGGTTTGGATAATTGTATCAATAATATTTAGAAAGTAATGGATAAATTGAGCAGTAAACAGAATTTTTTAGTAAATAAAAATGTTGCAGAAAATTACAATTTTCAAATTTGTAAGAACTATAGAAAATTCTGAAGACACTTAAATTGTGATTGACATATTTTCTGAAAAATTTATTCTCATCGCAGGGATATGAAGCAGCAATTATTGTATGTTCTCTGACTTAGAACATGAATTGTGAGTGCTTAGTAAAATGTTGATTTTGCATATCACATAAAATTAATTGGCTGATGTTATCTAAAAAATGTAATGTATTTATGTCAAATATTATGCAAATTGTAGAATTTAGGATTTTTTATCAGCGAAGTTTTGGATGATTTTTATTGATTATTCTAAACCGAAAGCAAGTGATTAAAATTTCGATAGATATTTATCAACTTAGTTGATTAATAATTGTGAAATGATTTAATTCTGAAAAGATTAAACACATAAGAAGTTCAGTTTTTAAATAAATAATACTTAAGTTATTTTCAATAACAATTCGAACACCGGAACCAAAGTAATTTTTTTTAATATATCCTTGCACCCCTAATAAATAAAATTTAAAAAAAAAGATGGTGAAAGACAAAAAATGTCAAAAAAAAAAACTTGTACTTACCCAAATGATGCTGGAAACTTAGAAAAGTTATCAGTCCAAAGAACAAATAAAAAAAGAGAAATCAAAAACTGCAAGTCTCTCAACGACAATATAAAAAAAGTATCTTTGTATATATGCTGTACAATCACAAACACCAGTCTGCAGTTAAATTAACACCTGCGACGACTCATTTTTAGAACGCGCGACGGCAGCAACTGCCAAGTGATTCCGAAATCATGTTTTCGGTTTCTTCTGTTGTAGCATCAACCACACAACCTAGACATCGAAAGTGCCGGCGCGCACTGAACGCCATTCGTCGACGAAGTCTTAAAAGGGGGCATGTCAGGAGTGGGATCTTCTGCGCCGCGCAGGCGCGCGAAAACGAAAGGGGGGTCGACGGAGCTAAAATTTTTTCTTTCTATTTTTTATGTGTGGTGTTTGTTGCTCTGTCGATCTACTATTACTCAAGCCGGGCGAGTAATTGCACAAGAAAACTCGGGTGACACGGACGCACATATTAAAATTCTTCCGTTTATTTTATTTATCCATTTGGGGAGAAACTTGGCGACAAGTTTCAACGTTGATGGGATATGTTTGTGTTTTTATTAAACGATTTGTCAAGCGAAAAAAGTTAATAATATCATATAGAAGTCTATTGGCTGGAGTGGTATTTTAGACTATTAAAATATGAGGGGAATGAAAAGATAAAAACGATTTCTTGATTATTGATGGATGTTTGATTTTTTTTTTCATTAAACACATTCGAAACAAAGTAAAAACAAAAATGCAGTGGTAATTTTGTTTGTGGTATCATATGAGCAAGTGTAATGTTGAGATTTGCAGATCAAAAGTGCAAGTGATCAGGATTTACATGTAATTAATTTCTGATTTAAAAATAATAATTTTTTAATAAGTAAAAAATATAAAATGAGATGAAAATTAGCAAAAAATATAGTATTTTTAAGTCGATTTTAAAAATTACCTTTAATTCATTATTTTTTCATTATTTATCATTATTTATTTTTATTATTTAACATAATTTATTTTCATTATTTATCAATTTTTTATTCATCATTTTTTGTTGTTATGGTTTACTTTTTAACTTGTTAGAATAGAAAATTATATAGATCTAGATCATCTTCAAATGAAATGAAATCTTAATTATTAGAATATTAATAACTTTAATCAGATTTTTAATTTTTTTGTTTTTCAGTTGTACTCCAATTTCTAAATATGATAGTTAAATATAAGAATATCTTAGACATAAAGAACACAACACAGTGGTGTTTGATGTCTGAAAATTTTTTTCAGGAGTTAAAATTTAATGACAAAAACTGGAACTTAATGTTTCCAAGAAAGCCTTATTTCGTGAATGGGCCTATTTACCACATTTGAACTTAAATGATATAAAATTATAGACTTGATGCATTTCAGAGCTATCAATGTAGTTTAATTGAGTTGAAGCATCTGATACTTTATCATTTTAAAATACTTTTTTACCTTATAAAAATCTTTTTCAGTGGTAAGAATATATGCCTTTCATCGTAAGTTTCCGGTATAATATGCATAAATGCATTCATGAAATGTTATTAAAAGGGCATTAGTCATTACAAAAGTCAAAGTGTTTTCATACAATTAGGTATCTTATTTAATGAAAATTTGTAGTAGGAAGTATATGCCTAAATGCAATAATTTGGAAATGAAAATTTGCTCCATTTTTTAGGGGCACCTGTATTTGTGATGAGTTATTCGTTTCGGTATAACCATAAGTAAAATATTAGATGTTATCAGTTTGTTACATTTGATATAATTCAACTCGCACACAATTCGAAACAACTTGCAGATTTTTGTATAATTCTAACTATTTGTTTGAAGGAGTGTAATTAGATTTGACCTTTTAATAAATCGAATAAACCTGAATAATTAATCATCATTTTGAAGTATTTTTAACGACTCCGGCCTTTCACAATTCGTTATAAAACATTTCGTTACTAAAAAACAATTGCCAACAAAATTAATCAAAAACAATTATTAAAAACAAACAATTAGTAAAAAACCATGAAGAGTACCAACTAAGTTTGAAATTTGGATTATCATTTAAAAAATAATTTGTAATAAATATCTCTATATGTAATCGTACTAATATTCTCAGTATTCATTTATCAAGCAGATGAATTACTACATAATATGCTCATAAAATTTTCTGATACACATATTTGCATACTTAAATATTTTTAATTATATCATTTAACACTTTTTGTTTCGATTATATAGAATGGAGAAAAAAGAATAAAATATCGAAATTTGAATGCGCTATTAGTGCTTGGAAGCTTTTGAAGTTTCAAAAATATATTTATTTTATAAACTCTTAATCAAAACAGTTTTTAATGCATTTTAGCATAATAAAGAGTTGAAATTTTGTAACTTAAACTTTCCTGCTTTTTACATTATTTTTACACTTTTAATTTTTAATTTATTATTGATATTATATATATAAAGGAATAATGGAATGCATTTTTATAGATTCACAGTCAGACAATCGGATGTTCGTATGCAATCGAAATTTAATGACTAAACATATCAAAATTCTACTGTCGATGAAGACATAAATGTGTAACATTTGTGATGTGTAACAAATGTGTAACAAATGTGAAAAATAGAAAGTAAAAATTCACCTATGATAATAGAGGTTATAAAAGTTCAAGTTAACCATTCACATTTTAGAAATCTGTGATTGGATGATTATTATTTTCTTTACTGTGGTCGGAATTAATGAATCAAGATTGAACCAATTTTGAAACTGCGTCTATACAATTTTCCTCATATTAAAACATATTTTAAATCTTTGAAATCAGAGGACTGTATATCGAAAATTCGTCACATGTGTAAAATTAATTTTATTAAGTTTAATAAACGTCCTGCATTAACTCGATGGTCCAATTTTTTCACTCTTTTTCGAGGTTCTAAAAAATAAATACCCTGCAGTTTCTGATGCTTTTTTATTGATAAATAAAAATTGGAAATCGAAAAATCCCTTTTCTATTAATAATTAATTTAATGTTTTTAAAGATTTTGAAAACTTTACCTACGATTTTTACTGTTTATCTTATATTATTAACTCACGTATCCTTCATTGTTCTAGATGAATATATTTCATATCTTTTATTAAGTGGAATTAATTGTTTACTTGATCGTTAAGTAACCCTTAATAAAATCTTTCTACTTCTCCATAATCAGACTTTCCTCTTAGCACACATATGGAAAGTTCCTTGATATATAAGCGATTTCTCGCTACACCTAAGTTCATAACTTTTGCTATGGGACGGAATTACCTCCACTTCGATGATAGATATAACTCGCGTGAGAGAGGTTATCTTGAAACCTTCGAGGGCTATTGGAATTCTACCTTCAGTTATCAAGTTACTATCCTTTATTATTCAAGATATAATAGCAACATTTTAATTGTTTCTATATAAAAAAGATTTCATTTATCATATATCTTAATAGTATTTATAAGTGTATTTGAAATTTTTTTTCTTTGTGATCAAAACTAAGGATTAGATATAAAATGAACTTTTTCTTTACTTGTTCTTGAAAATACTATTACTGTTTCGGGAGCATATATAAAACTAAAGTTGTATCTAACAGGCAGACGAACAACATATCCTAACTTCTTATGTATAATCTACAGGATCTAAGTTATTTGTTTATAATGAATGGAAATAGTTAGAGATACCGAGTACACATAGTTGGATTGAGAAAAGCTCAGTTTTATTTTATTCACTCAACGTGAGCTAAATTTGTTATGTGGCTGTCTTCGAATAGAAAGTCCATTTCTTCCCTCAGATGAAGTAACTGGTCCTGCTAGTTGAATTTACTGCTGTAACGATTAATTCTCGCATATCTTGAAGCGTAACAAGTATAGACAGTACAAATGACTTTTTAGCGCCCCGTAAGTAGAAAGATATTTGGATAATTTTGGATAATTTTAACATTTAATCCGATGTCAGAAGTTGACAAGTTTTTTCCATTTACATATGCAACGCTCTTTTAAAACACTTCTTCTACCAAATATAAATCGGTTTATGAAGAAACGGCTCTTTGTTGAACTCAAACGAAATGCATTCCTTACTACAAGATCGAATTCTTTCTTTGCATATTGTTATACGTAAAATAACTTTTCTTGAAGTGTCAACATTTTTTCGCAAAAACAAAAGCTTCACTTTAACCGAGATTATCCAAATAAATAAAAGTGAACTTTTCTATTTGCACCAATATATCATGTATCACCATCCATTTCCATGCATTGGAAATAAATATTTTAACTCTTTTTCTTTTTATGCATAACCCTGTATATATAAAAAAAAATCGAAAAATTCTAATATACCATAATTCTTAAGGTAGTTTCGTGACCGAAGACAGAGAAGACAATTTTAATTTTTAACTTCGTTTGATTTCATTCCCTTGAAGCATGATTTATGTACAAGCAGAAGCGACGAGACACATCACACAGAACGACACGAGAGAAAAATGAGAAAAAGCTAACGGAAAATTTATCCCCGTGATAGGTATTTCTCTATACGTGTCGACCCAGGTAAGGGAATTATAGGGATCTTTTAAAAGAATGTGCTTGACTTGACAATTTTCTATCCCTTCACTCTGAGTGTGGGAACTTGTCGATCTCAGCAATCTTACAGAGCTTGTGTTGCATTAATTAAATTTTTTTTAAAAAGTGGAATTTGAACAGGAAATAAGAAAACATTTTAGGATGAAGTTAATATGGGCTAAATGAAGCTAAAAATTAAGGAAATTAATTAAGTTAATATATTGGTGTACCACCTGTACTGATTACCTGTTTGATCTCTCTCACTGTTATTAGAAAGATAATAAATTTAATAAAATTAATATGCGTTAATTCTCAATCGTATGAAAAATGAACCGAAACATTTCTTTTAATTTAAAACTCACATTCATTTATGATATGTTTATATATTGCATCTATCAAAGCATCACATTGGGTTTTAAAAATGAATTGACATGTTGCGCTTATCGCACTTAATTCATGTCATGAGAGTATTAATTGAGCTCATATATCTGCACATATTTTATTTTATAAAATGCACTTAAAATTTTTTGGAAGATTAAGATATTGTCTCGAATTTTATTGCGATATATAAATAAATGCGCATGTCACGAGCAAACAAAGAAAGAGAAAATTCTTAACAGTTTATTATTGGCATTATCCAAAAAAGTAGTTGATGATCAAATTTGAATTTTGAATTCTATTGAAACCTTTGAGTGTCTTAATAGATATCAGTTCATTAAAATTTTAAACTAATCTTTAATGTTACACTAATATTTGTTCTTTCATATTATTTTATCAGTGTCACCTAAAAAGAAATTGCCTCGCTTTAGAAATAATTTTGATACAAAAAAAGAATGCTAAATAATGAAATTATCTACTTTTTCACAATTACAATCAAATAAAATAAAATTAAAGAATAGATACTTTTTCATTAATTTAAAAAGCAACTGATTAGTGTATTCGAATTTTTATTAAAATTTTGAATCTTTAAAAATTGCTATTGATTTATTAAAAATAAATTTTAAATAAAACTTTGGTGTTACAATAATTTTTTGGTTCTTGATATTATTTATTACTTAAAAAGAAATTTGAATATCGATTTATCTTCTCACGCTATTACAATTAGAATATAAAAAGTAATAATGTTGTATTAATATTATATAAAAAATATTGTATTTTATTAATTTGTTATTTAAAGTATGTGCATTTTTTTTTACCTCTCTAATATCTTTCCTTATTACTAGCCCCTCTTTTTTACATTGATGTTTTTTCCGTAGATCTCTTCCATGATCTCGAATCTAATGCATATCATGGTATAGTTAAATACGAAATTGTAAGAATAATTCGCTCCCTAAGTGCATTTTGTCTTTTGCGCTGGTGAAAATTCAGTTTTTGATTCCATATCTAAACTGTGTGAGTATATGAGCAAATAATAGGCAGGATATTTCCTCCTCAGTTTTCTCAACGCAACATTCTTCTTTTCGTAATTTTCTTCCTGAATGGAAGGAAATCATGCGATTATATCGGAAGGAAGAATGAAAATGGTTTCATTGCAACAATGAAATGCATTTTTGAAAATTACAAAAAAATCAAATTCACAGAAGGAAAAAAAAACTTGCATTATAATTTGATTTATTTCATTAAAAAGACAATTTTTGAATTATACAATGGAGCAAACATTCTTCCTTTGTAAGAATATTTGCAAAAAAATGAAAATAATTGGCTTAATCTTAATTTAATATTCTAATTAGACATCCAAAAAATTGTCTATTGGTATACACTGCCATCTCTTAAAGTATAAAGGTGATAACTCTGAATTAAGCCATATGGACTATAGAACATTAAAAGACACTGGTATATATATATATATATATATATATTCTCTTTTATTGTCAGTAGAGTATATTAGTTTGGTTTTTTTCCCCAATGATTTTTAGCTAAAAAGCACTGGGAAAACTAAGAATAAGAACTAAATAATAATAAGAACTTGTGTTAAGAAAGAACATGCATTAAGCAAGAGCTTATGTTAAATATCGATTGCTTACTTTAGAATTTTTGTATCTAGGATCGCTTAATTTCAGCATAAATAAAGTACAATATTTCAAATTAGTGCATCTCAAATATCGATTATGCTGCCGACTTAGAGTGTCAAGCGACCGAAATTTGTTTGTCTGGAAGGGCATGTCAATTACCAATTTTTGTTCCATTTTTTATTTGGAGTATTTATTCAACTGAATCTATAAAAATTTCAATATCAATAACGTTTTCCGAAATTTTCGTATTCATTTTAAGGAATAAAATCAATAAATTTAAGGATAAAAGTATGCATTGAAACAGGAAAATTATTGATTGTGCTGTAATTTTAAATAAAGGAAGTAAAATTTTTTCCAGCATTCAGGTATCTTTTGAGAAAGTTATTTGAACGTTTTTATATTTCATTTTTTTCCCCTGCTCTGCCTTCCTAATAGCCACAGCAGATCAAATTCCAATTGTAGTTGCTGTTCAGATTATTTCTTCCTAAAAAAAAGAAACACATAATATTTTTGAAATCTTGTAAAATAATTTATTATAAAATCTTGTTAATACTGATTAATAAATTTGTTGAGAGTTATATAATAAATTTTCATAGAGGCTTTGTAATAAAGATAAATAGATGAAATTAATATAAACGATTTCCGTACTGCTTTATAAGTTTAAAAGTCGATAACATTTTCAAATTACTACTGAATAGCATTAAAGTTGTCTACATCTTTAAAAATTAAGCCACAATTTTAAAATGCAATAGCGTTTTCTAATTTCCGCATTATTACAATAAAAATGAATAAAGTTCAGACGAAATGTGCAATGCATATTTTTTTTTTCATGTAGGATGAAGAATTTAAAATAAGCTGATATAAACTGTTTTAAAAATCATAAATTTCAGACCCCCATTTGATAAAAAGAAAGTAGATTAATAACCTTTAGTATTAATAATCTCAATTATTCAGCGAGTATTGGAAAATATTACTTAAAATCCGCGATATTCATAAATATATTCAATCCGTCCATCTTTAAACCCTTTATTTACTGAAATCTTTTACCATCAATTTTTCAAATTAGTTTATGAACCATTAGTAAAGTTTTGGTTCAGAATAAACCCAGGAAAAAGATAAAAAACTTTTTAATTAATTAAAATAATTTAATTAAATAATAATAATAATAAATTTTTAATGTTATTTTAAGTTGACATCTACTGCTTTCTACTGGAAATACGTTATTCGTATTCTTTCAAATACTGATAGAAAAAATAATTATATTGTGAAGATATCAGCTGAATTTAAACTGTACTTTAAAGTACCGTCGGTAAATAAAGGGTTAATTTCCAATTTTTCATTTCTCCTTTAAATAAAGAGAAATCAAATTCTGGAATATTTGATTATTATTATTAACTAAGTATCTTTTATCTTATGCATGTTCAGATGCCTTCTCATTAAGCACCATATTCGATATTGTGTTCCCACTTCTGAAATAACTTTATTATAGATATAAAAAAATTGCCGCAATTCTATAAGAGAGGAAAAAATACAGGAATTCAGTAACTGTTAAAAAGTGATAGAAATAACCATTAAATATTGTTCCATGAGGCAACGGATAATTTGAAAAAAACATGGTCAAATAATCTTCACAATATTTTGGAATTTAAACTTTGTTTTAAAGAGACAAAATATCGTTGATATATTTAATCATAAGGTCTAATTTTAATATGAATATATATTTCACATCTTTTCATAAACAATTTTGCCAAAGTCAGAAAAACTTTGAGATTTATTATTTAAGTTAAAATTAAAAATAACATAAAGTCTTCAAAGTGGAAAAATTAATTAAAAATTCAATTAATTAGAAATTTGCAGAAATTTTATTTTTTTCTGATGTGACTTCGATGTAAATTATCGCAAAAGAAATATTTTCATGTTATATTATTTCAACATTTATTTTTTAACAAGAATAATTTTATTTCCGTGCAAATATTATTTCCATTTTAATTAATTTTTCGAAATTCAATAAATTATTGAATTTATATGTATGATTTAAAAATAAGAAAGTTACTTCGTTGCTAAGCAACGGTGAGACCTTAAAATACACTACCTACATTTTCTGAGTTATTTTTTTTAAATATGTTTCGTAATGTTTTTGTTATAAAAATACTTGTTTCTCTCAAGTACTTCTTTATTCTTACAAACAATTGTTTCTTTGAAACATTTATTTCAATAAAATATGATTCAAATTTAATTTTATGCACAATGTGAAGCAATATATATATATTTATTACCGAAGAACCGGAATTCATACAAAAAGTATTTTTAAGGGGGTATAAACAGAATTCTAGGAGAGATTTAAAAGCAAAATTTGAAAGTAAATGATTAACAGTTTATACCCGAAACAATTATCGAAATGGTTTTTATTTATTTATTTATTTTACTAATAAAAAATTATTATTATTTTCCAATTTATAATAATGTGGATATTAATTCATCGGAAACATTCTTTCAAATCTTTCTTATACTATTTACAGTATTTATTACAGAGTATTTGTACAGTAATTTTTTACAGTATTTGTGAAATAAAATTCTTAAATAATAAAAATTAATATTTTACGGAGAAGTAAACAATCGATGACTTCTAAAAGTCAAGTATTTCAATTCACATTTTCATTTTAATTAATTAAAAATTTAATTAAAAAATTTATTTAAAAAATTCATTAATTTAATTTAAAAATTTCAGATGAAAATTAAAAATTTTGCATTACATACAAAATTAGATTTTACATTAAAAATATTAGACATGAAAACATTTTAATCTTGTATAATGCTTTAATCTTGTATAAATCTTGTATATTAGCTTGTATGCATAAAATATATTATGTTAATAGGAAATGCTTTATATAATTCATATATTTCAAAACAAAAACAAAATTTGTTCGATATTTTTTTTTTTGAAAAAATGACATTTAATTTTTGTGCATAAACTATGATAAATCTATCGAGTAAAGCTAATCAGAGGTAGTATTTTGCCAGTGAACTGTTTCAACCTCTTCTGAAAATGCATATCTAAATTGTCATAAATATCTATATTATATAAATATAATAAATAATTAATTATAATAATTAAACAATTATTATATAAACATATTGTCATTGAATAAACTCGTTATAACACAAAATGTTGTACTTTTATCATGACGAGTATGCTCGTCAAAGGCAGTTAACTGGTTAAATGACGATGTATTTTCGATCAAATATGAATAGTTGGGTCTTGTAAGAAAAATTGCGACCGAGAGAAATTCATAAATTTTCAGAAGAATATAGTGAATTATAAGAACGACTATCTTCACAATTTACATATGCCCGATCTATTTATGTCAAAAATCAACAAAAATATCTTCAAAGTCAAAGCGAGGATCTGAATTCGATCCCCGCCCCCTCCCTTCTCTCCTTTCACCCCTTTGCTTCAATCTTAATCTCGATGCCAGGCAGGAAACATATGTAATTTCGAACGTCGAATCCGCGCCATCGAACGGTCGGCCATTTTCTAATCTAATGCATAATTCTCGGCGGCCGAAAATCCCTTCCTAAATCCCGTCGAGGTCACGTGATGAAGGTGTTTAATAAAAGTGTCACGTCGCACCGAGAGTCATCCAAGAGTTCGTTTGGCAGCCGAAATCGTTATTAGAAGAGTTGCTTACGATCTCCCTTAATAGTCACTACCTTGAGCACAGTATTCACTGGAGATATGAAAATATGGCTCTCGAGCTGTTGCTATGAACATAAAAAGACGATTCAAGTGTTTATTCCCTTTTGGTTAAAGTCAGGCGTGTCGTTGTGGATCTAAAGATTAAATATTTAAACCCTTATCCAACATTCTGCATGAAAATACAAAGAGCTCATTTTGTTTTTCATTATTAAAAACTGAGCCCTTTTTAATTGCAGTATTTAATAAAATTAATATAAGAGCTTAAACATTTATCAAATAAAGTAGTATGTAAAGCGTAATTGCAATAATTAATAAAATGTTTCGCTTTTAATTATTTTTTTTATAAAGCAGTAGATTTTGATTAAATTAAGATAAAAATTAAATTGTGGATTTTTACTAAAATGGTAATTAAAATTAAACGAGTATGCTTTCATTAAAATATTAATAATTTGCCACTGTTCTGTTGCCTAATCAACTAGTAAATTAAAATTAAATTAATCAAAAGATTTAATCAAATAGGGGCACTTTAATTAAACGATTACTAAAAGTGTACCATTTGATTAATTTTATCAATTTTTCAAAGTGCACAATTTTATCAATTTTGTTAATTAATGTAGCAAAAATCCACTGTTTTATTAAATATTTTATTCAAAATGTACTATTTTATTTTCACTTTTAATGAAATATTTAATAAAATAATAAATTTTTAATTAAATTATTAGATAAAAATTAAATTGTGCATTTTTATTAAAATGGTTAATAAAATTAAATGGTGCTTTTATTAAAATATTAATTAATGGTGCTTTCATTAAAATATTAATAATAGACCACTGTTCCGTTGATTAATCAAATAGTAAATTAAAACTAAATTAATCAATTAGTGCACTTTTATTATATTAATAAAATGTAACATTTTATTAATTAATCCACCACTTTATCAATTTATTAATTAATGCAGCAACAGTGAACTGCTTCATTAAATAATTTAATCAAAAAGAACTATTTTATTATTTTCATAAACTGCTTTTTAAGAGTGCATTATTTGTTAAATTTTGTGAGTATAATCAAAAAATTTTGTTTAATTTTTTTATTATATAATACAATTTTTTTATTTGCTATTTTATTAATAGTATATTATTATATTTTATTAATTTCATCAATTACATTTTAAGAGTGCATTATTTGATAAATTTTGTTAATATAATCTAAACTTTTTATTTATTTTTTATCATAAAATATTCTTATATTATTAGTAGTATATAATTATATAAATTTTGTTTTATTTAAAGGTACACTATGCGGTTAAATTACTTAATGTTTGGTTAAAAAAGCATAATTATTACCTTTTTATAAGTGTGCAAATTTAAATTTGAATATCACAAAATGTTTTTTTAAGAAAAGATTTCTGACAGAGAAAGAATAAGGTTCATTTTTTAGTTCAAAAAGTAGAAGAAACGAAATATCTTTAGCTTCCTATTGTGCTACCTGTTTTCTTGGAATTAATCTAGTTATTATACCTGGGGTGATTCAAAAGAACAAGGGAATGAAACTGTATGCATGAGGTTTACAAGAAATTACAAGAAAAGTTAGTTCTGCGGGAAAAAAAAACTAAAAGCTTTCTGGTTTAATGGAACAACTATTATACCAAAGAGTAAAGCAAGGGGAAGAAAGAATCTATTGGTAGATCATATATACTATCTGAAAGGAAAAGGTTTTCAACCAAGATGGTACATACGATGTACTAATAGCATTCTCTCCTCTCGTTGTATTGTTTGATATAAAAGTTGTTCCAGTAAACCTTCTTTGCTGATTTACATTTCTAAACTCGAAGATTTGGACAAAGACAAAAGAAAATTCAGTTTAATCTTTTAGCTCGGATAATAAGCTCTCCTAGAGGTATTTCGTTGGCTAACCGGATCAAAAATGTGTTCATCTTCAGGGGAATAGGATGTTGCTCCTGCGGCATTGTATAATTGTATCAAGTTAACTTTCTTCGATTTGACCTTAATATTCTTTGGAGTGACTTGATTCACTAAGGCACTAACTACTTGATGTACCTTGATCAATCACGTAATGGGCACCTTTTAATAGCTATCTGGAGGTCGAATCAATGAGTCTCTTCAATTTTTAGTAAAGGTTTCTGCAAACAGTCGTAACGAACACCCCTAAGGCTGAGACTAAAAAGAAACTTCCAGAAAAGTTCTTCCCTATTTGTTGTGGATTAATGCTAAAAGGAAGATAAAATTTTAAAAAGATAGGAGTTGATAAAAAAAATTCTTTTTTCTGCATATGAAACAATAAAGTAATAAATAGCTTTTATTAAAAGAGTGTGTATTCCCATTGGAAATTCAAATCTTTTCCGTTTTTATAACAATTCTAATTTTAATTGAACAGCATATTCTGTATTTTCAATATCAATGAAATTACAAAATTTGCCTCATATATAGAATTGCCAATTTTTTTTTTCTTTCGCTTTCGTCTAGCATAATTGTAGCAATAATAATGCAAGAAGAAACCGATAAAAAAAATATAAGCCGTCTGCGATTTCTATGCAAAATTATATCAATGTATGGTTATATAGAAGAAAAGTGTCAGAACTGTAGATAAAAATATGAAGCTATTGGAACATTTCAAAAACTAAAAAGTGTCATTAAATCTCATTCTGAAAAACATTAACAAAAATTTATTTAAAATGTATATGCAGCAATCTATAATATCAATAAAAAATGATTACATTAAACAAGCGATTTTTTTAATTATTTTTTACCCAGACGATACTTAGTAATCCGGTTGCAAATAATCAATTAAAAAGAGATTTTTTTAAAAATTGTTATTTCGGTAAGTATATCACAATTTTAATATACAACACTGCCCTCAACAAAAATGCTGCTTTTGTATTCCGTGTGAAATAGCAAAAACACAAATTAAGAATGTAATAAACAAAAAATAATAAAATATATGAGTGACGGAACGTATATACCAAAACTGCACAAAAGGACATTTTTAGAATTCAAATGCTATGTTTTTATTTGTTGTATAGAAAAAATGCAATAAATAAAATGTATATGTCAATAAAATGAATACATAACAAGATCTTTAAAAACAAAAGTTTTTTTATTATTATTTTTTCGCTACCATGACAATATTTACTTATAACAAAAATAAATAAATGCATATATAGAATGAAATGAAAGCATATAACAATATTTTTTCAAATACAGATTTCTCTCATCCGATTAATTTTTTTCATGATTTTATGAAGTGGTTAATAAGATTATAGCAAATAAAATACATATATAAATGAATATGACAATATAGCAAAGAAATGTACAAAGTATTAAAATAAATTGGCCTTTGAGAAACTCGAGTTCAAGTTATTGTTATTTTACTGAAATATATATTTTTTTTCTCTCCATCAATTTTGCAGTATATTTCATTAGGATGTAATTCGATTAAAACTAACATTCGCTCTATGGCAATTCGAAGTGGCAATATTAGAATGCATTAAGAAATTGCATTATAATAAATATACATATATAGTTTTTGTACTTTGAATGCATGAATAGATATTAAGATCTTATAAATAACTCGAGTTCAAGTTATTGTTATATTACTGAAATGTTATTTTTTTTTTCCTCCATCACTTTTGAAGCAAATTTCGTCAGGATGCAATTCGATTGAAACAAACATTCGCTGTAAGGCATTTTGAAGTGGCAATATTAGAATGCATTAAAAATTTATATTATTAAATTTATTATAATAAGGATACATATCTCGTCTTTATGCTATGAATGTATGAGTAGATATTAAGAATCACTGAGACTGGGTTGCATGTAAACCGTTACAGGCGTTGTTACACTGAATAAAATATGTAACCGGAAAAAGAAAATGCAACGTCCGCTATAAAATATGTACTGTTGGATTTTAATTTTTAAATTACATCAATCAATGGTAAAAACTTTTTGCCAACTTACTTATATAAAAGTTATCTGAATCTGCCCAAGACTGTTTGAAGAAAATTGTTTAGAATTTTAGGTAGAGTTGAAAACATAGCAGTACGCTAAAAGTCTATATTTCTTAACTAATACCAACTGTATATTTATAAATAGAAAAAAAACTGTTTTAAAGAAAGGTCTTTAAAACTAACCTGCGTTGTTTTTAAAAGAAAGAATTCGTTTTTCGAAACAGTAAATCTTTTCCGTAAACAAGCCAATGATTTTTTTCCCTTCCAAACAGTCGATATTTCAACTATGTATTGCTTAGAAAAGGAGTGATGCAATAGAATAAATATTTATTTGCAATATATATTTATAATGGAATAGAATATATATACATATATATATAGAAAAATACTTATTAATGGTATAACAGAATAAATATTTTAAGTTTTTCAGAAAAGGTCTTATCTTCTTTGAAAAATAAAATTTTACTTTGCAAATAAATAATTTTTTCCTTCATTTTGAAAATTTCTGTTATATTAGAATAAGAATTGTAGAATTTTATGCATCACTACTAAGAATATAAAGAATAATTTGTTGAGAAGTATGGGTCGTAAACTCTAACATCATTAAATTAAAGAATCCATTAGATAAAAATACAGTTTTGAGCCCAAACAAAAAATATTCCTATAATAAATGAATCTATTAATGTTTAAACAAAAATGCAAATGATCGAGACAATATCGGAAGCGTGAATTCTCTTTAAATCTTTTAAACCACACCATTTGAAGTTATTTTTTATGACAATAATTATAAAAAAATATTCATTTGGTCCAGAATCCATTCTAGTAGAATAACTTGAGTAGCAAGGATTAAATTAAAATATACTTAATAAGAATAATAAATAAAGAATAAATAAACTGCCCTTTTTTTAAAGTAAAAATCTTTGAGTTTTGAGATATCAAAAATAATTCGCAAATTGTAACAGACTATAAATCTATTTTGTTTTATCATTCTTGAAAATGTTTGACTTTGAAAAAAGAATGCAAGATAGTTTTATAATAAACAGGAGTGTTCTCAACATTTTCGTATAATTCAAAATGGCACATTTTCTTTTTAGCTTCGTTATACTGTAAAGAAAATCAAATATTCTTCCATTATTTCCTATCAACTGATTGGATCCACATTTTTAGAGCCATTTAAAGTTTTGTTTTCAAAACGACGAGTTGAGTTTCTTTGCGTTCATTCTTATTGACTGACTGAGTTCAAATTTTGAGACATACCTACTATTAGTTTTCAAATTGACGCGTCAAGTTTCTTTGGTTTCATTCCTATTTTCTTTTTAGCTTCACTATATTATAAAGAGAATTGAATTACATTTTGAGTTATTATCTGTTGAGTGATCAGTTTGTAATCGCATATGTTCTGCTTTCAAAACATGTATTTTGTATTAAAATATTAACTAGAACAGAAAAAAAAACATTAATGAACTTCAGTACAGAACCTGTTTTATGATTATTTAATCCAAAATAAAAGGCAAATATCAGATTATTTCAAAAAATATCTTAATAAAAAATCAATCATCTACCGTCTTAAAATCTTATCCTTCACTTACACATGTATAGACTAACTGATACATAATTATTGTATTGCAAGATTGGGTCCAAAATTTGATACAAAAATTTGATTTTGGTAACTACACGCTGTACCAAACTTACTTGCTTATTTGATTATTGTACTAAAATACTCACAGACGTATATTCAGTCCTTTCGTGAATGAAAGAAAAATTCAGTTTTCATTGATTCAAAATTCGATAGAAATCTATAGCTTTTCAAATAAATGTAGGAAACCATTTGGGCTTTAAATTATCGGGTAAATCGGCTAGGTGAATTATTTATTGTCGATTATTGATTTTATTACCAGGTAAATTGACAATTAGTTATAATTCTTCAAACAGATTTTTCAGGGCTAGAAGTTTTAAACTTTAAGGTTTTTAATTGATTAAAATATCAATATCGAGCGACTTGATGATTGAAAAGATTGAATAAAAGAATGTAAAATAAAAAGGAAATTCGTCCTATTAGAGAATTAGAAAGGAAAGCATTTCATATAAGCTAGAGTCTATTGTAAAAGTTTTATTAAAAACTAAATGTCGTACCTAACGGTACCTGCGATTAAATCCTTTCATAAGTCATTTTTTAAAATAAAAATGTATTTCCTTTAATTCTAATTCTTTAATTGTGTGCAGTCCCTTTTTTGCGATACTATATTTGTCTATTTACAATACTAATTTAACAAAACAAATTCTGAAATATTTTTTTAATTAAAATATTTAGTGAGCCAGACAATTTTTAAAAACGCCGATAGCCTATTTTCTCTGTAAGTTTAAAATATTTTATCTATTAATTCTGAAATATAAGAAAGGTTTAAAGATCATTTTGAGAGACGATTTATTAAAGAATTATTTTTTCATTAATAAAAATTTTTGAAAAAAACCCAGATCAATAGTTTTTTATACAAATTGTAAATCCTCTCTGTATCTAAAATTTTTGCATAGAATTTTACTCATTTTAATATTTTGGTAGCAACTCTTCCTACATATTCTTGTCATAAACAATAAAGATATTTCATTTCCTCGCGAAAGATTTATTTTCCGAGTCTTCATTTCATTCAAAGTTTACTTATATTTTCTTTTGGATACCGTTAAATCACTACTTTAAAACAAAAACAAAAAACAAAAAAAATTACCAACTAATATTAATTAACATAACAGAGAAATTTAAAAAAAATAGTGATTGAGAAATTTAAAGTCTCCTGTAAATTTTCTTATAATAGCTAATGTTTAAAGAATTACTTTCCATCAAAAAATTTGCCCAGAAATGAAATGATATTCTTAAAAAGGTAAAATTTTGAATTTTAAGAAGGTGTACAAATATATTTTCTGGAATAAGTTTCTCCGAAATGATTATAGGAAGCAGGCAAAATTTTGGTTATTTATCAGCATCCGAACTGCTGCTATCGTTGAACATCTACTTCATTTGTAGCAAGGGTTTTACTTTTCCTGTCTTCGTTGCTTTCAGGTAAAGTTAAATAATTATTTCAATACAATTTAAAATTACGTTAAATGTTATGTAAAAAATTACATGCCTGCTGCCAGCTAAGGAGTATACCCATTTCGAGATCACATTTTTAAAGCAAATTTAAATTTTCTAAAAAATTATTAATGATAAGGGGGGGGGGAATTGCACTAAGAAGAAATTTGGTCATTAAAAAAGAAATAATTTTATCATGGTGCAATTTTATTTCGGATTTTTTTTTTTTGAGATTTCTATAAAAAAACAAATGTGGGTTAATTTCTCATACCCTGAAGCGGTTGCTATCCGCGTACATCTCCTTCATTTTCTCATATGGACTTTATTTTTCTTGCCTTCCATTGAGCGATTGACTTATGGATATTTTTAGACATTTTTGAATCACCATTTTGAAACAAATGAAAAGCAGGGAAAAAATATGCATTAAAATAAAACAAATTGGAAAATGGAGGTAGAATAATTCAAAGTCAGCATTAATTTTAATGATTTTAATTATACAGAAATTAATAACTATTCAGAGAAATATTGTGCAAAACTCGAATTGATGTCACTGGAATAGTAATATTTTAAATTTTAAAATTGTATTGAAATATTTCTTATGAGATTATTTTCTCCTAAATTACTGAAGGAAAACTGCAATGTTTCGGTTAATTTCTCATTAATTGAATACATAGTTAATTAAATTTTGCACCTTCAAAAGTAGTCAGTATACAAGTCTTGAAGAATAGTTGTGCAAAATTTGATTGAAATCTGGCCAGTCGCTTACTATGAACTGTGGAGCATTACCTACGTAAAAATTTGTATTAATTTTTAGTTAGGGTATGTGACTACGTTAGGGATAATTTTTTTGAAAAACTTTCAGAAATACTTATATTTTCAAATATTTGAATAAAAAAGATTGAGAAAAATATCTATGAAACCAAAAAGTGCCAGTTAAATGGCAGTTAGGGGAAGAAAAAAAAAGGCTTTCTTGCCTAGAAAGAGATATAAAGCAAAAATATTCTAGTTTAGAGGTTTATTAAATGATTTACTTAAAATTTTGCAAATAACTTAAGAAATATATTATCTAGTTCCCGTACTAAAAAATAAGCTTTATTTCTATTCATTTTTTAAATATCGGGATTCAACTGATAAATAAATCAAAATTATCAATTTTTTTCACATTGTGAATTCCTAAAACAACTATAAAATATTTCTGTGTGAACAGATTACTTATTCTGTACTTCAGGAACTACAAAACATAATAAAAAATTACTATACCAAATTTGAATAAGAAATATTTGATTTATGAGGTTTTACATAAGAAATTCTATCAGATTAGAATTTGGGATAATAGGATCTATGCAAAATATTATTAAAATGTTTTAATAGGCAAATATAAAAATCTTTATAACTCTCCAAAAATATACTTAGAAACAAAATTCTAAAGGTTTTTTTAATAAATCTGTTCAAGCATTAAAATATTAAATTAAAAAAATCATAACATCGCAAAAAAAACCGACTTTTCAAAGTAGTCATCAATTTTATTATAAATTTTAAAATATATTCCACTCTCTAAAATTTATTTGTGTCAAATTAGTGCCTCCAGATTGAGGAATCGGGCCTGTAGAACGCCAACATGCAGAAACATTAGGCATCCTCGATCAAAAAAGAATCGAGATAATCTGATGCGTGCATCAATACTTTGACACGAAAATTACTGAAAAATGACTCATTGAAAACATTTCTCGCATGAATTACGCGTTTGGCATTCATCGCTTTAAGCGTGGTTGGAGACCCAATTAAATTTATCTCGATAGTAGTTGAAAGCTAAGGCGTATTAAATAACAGCGATATCCTAAATATTCTTTCACTGCCTTAATGATTTATTACTCAACTGAAACTTTTGCGAATAACCAATTACGTAATTATCAGTTCCTGTGTAGCATCGTTATAGGTGAAAATTAATTGATAAGATCTCAATTTACTGTTCTGTTTCGCAAAATGCTTCAAAAGTTGTTTGTTGGTTGGAAATATGCCGTTTTTTGAGACGAAGCGCATACCAGGCAAATGTCGAATTTATTAAAATATTTTGATAGCAATAAGCAACAGAGTGATTATATTTAATTAAATAAATTCTTGCACTTAGATATTGTTTTAATATTATAAAATATAAATGAACCATTCACATAGTCTAGTAAATTATCAATGAAAAATATTTTTTCAATTTACTGTTCTTTTTCGCAAAATGCTTCAAAAGTTGTTGGTTGGTTGGAAACATGAAGCTTTTAGAGATGAAGCACGCATCAGACAAAGCAAGAATTTATTAAAACATTTTGAAAGTGTAAATAGTAAATATAATGTAAAAGCAGATGGAAGAGGCAATTAAAGTTTCTGCAATAAAAAGTGAATGTTTAAAATGCACATTGAAGTCTTGGATATTATTGTCCAGATAGTAGCTGAGAACAATCCTCTGGGATTAATCTCCAAGCTTATTTAGAGTATCATACGTGGCTATATGAATAATAACACGCACGTGTGAATGGAATTGTGAAAGAATATAGAGAAGCTACTCAAAAGATGTACAAAAACGGATTTACTCTATTACTGTCTGCACTGAACTATGGTTTGTTCATTAATCCCTTAATATGCGATTTAGTTAGATTAAAAGTCTGGACCGAAAATATAAACAGGGGCGCTCTGACTTCGAGTCATTCCACGATTCGTCAAATCATTCCTAACGTGTACGCTCACGACTTATGGAATGTAAATACTATGTATAAGGCGCAATTGGTTTCATTTTGTGGGATACTTAACAGGTAATTACAATCTGATGTAATAATTGTGGTAGATATAAAAAAAATTACCAGCAACCTCTAAAATATAACAAATTAATAGAATTCATTTGTAGTTTCCGAATAAATTAACAATTCACGTAATTATCATTTATACAAAAATCAATAACAAAAAAATTAATAATCTTCAATGATATATCTTTACATACTGGTACATGTAAGGGAACTTTGCACCTTTTATACTCCCACGTTGATTCTCTACGGGCTTTTCTTTCTTCAAACTCTACAGCTATTTGATGGTCTTGGGTCAATGTGTTTATTACACAGATACATCGTACTACGAGCTATGGCCGTGATATTTACGTTTGACCCGAACATCGCACTATGGGCTATGCCCTGATATTTACGCTTGACCCGAACATCACACTATGGGCTAAGCCCTGATATTTACGTTTGACCCGAACATCGTACAATGGGTTATGCCCGTAGTTGTAGTTTAAGGGGTTAACTAGAAAATCACCAGACTAAATAAGGATGGATTTCCTTTTCTTGAAGGAAATTAAGAATATGATTTGAGAAAATTCTATTGCACCCAATGAAAGTCTATCGTTCAGATTGTCAGTTGCTGTTGGGTTTGAATTTCATGCCTGATGTTTTTATTTATCATCGTGATGTATGCCCTATATATGACATGAGATGGATGAATACCATGATAACAAGATTTAATAGACATTTTTTTTGCTTTAAGGCCACATTAAGAGCATAATATACGATATTCTTATTGTATCTAATTAAAACAAATAAACAGCTTATTACAATTTCGATTGGAAATGCGCATTGCACACTTGAGATTTTTATTTATACCTGTTACTTCATGACAGGAGGCAAGCCAGTTACTTGGCTTCCAGTATCGCCAATTAGATTAGCATGGATTGTTTAGAGCCCATTAGAAGCATATCCAAAAGTCACAATACATCGAATGAAGATATTTTCAGTTGCTAAAAGAAATGCGCTTGACTATCTAGTATTCCTCCTTATACGCACCAATTCATGCACTGCGCTGTGATTTTTGTATTATTGGCTGGGGCGTATCTTTCTAGCACTTGTAGAAAATCATCGAAATTTGTGAATCTTTGGATTTTATCATTCTCATTTGTTATTCATATACTCCTTATTTAATGACATCTACCATTTCCTCACCCATTTTCTATTACAATAACTGTTTCTTTTGAAATTTTTCTTCTTGATTTTATATTTTTGTCACATATTTTAAAGATACCCACTAAGACAATTAACTGCCCTTTTGATAGAGTAATATTAAGTCTGTGTTAGTAAAAAGGTACATTTAAGATGTAAATGATATATATTTTTTAAATTTCGCTTTCAATCCTTTCATAAAATTCTGATGTTTCTCTTGTATAATATATTAAATGTACTATTTGTACAATAGTGTGAGTAGACTCCTTTTCAAAGCCATCAAAAAATTTTAAAAATCCATGAATAGAAATCTTAATGTATACCTATAAAAGGAAACTTTTAAGTTAATTTAATAACACAGACAATTTGATCCGGAATATAAAATTCGGCACATCTATATTTTAGAAAATTTTAGCGAAGTAAGCGAATTTTTTGAAGTTTCATCCATTATAACTACTAAAACTAATTTTGAACAAATTTAATTTTTACATCATTTAAAATTCAAAACAAAATTGTCTTTTTAATTATATTTTTTAATTGCCGTGTAACTTTTTCCTGATTTCTCATATTATTTAAAACAAATATTTTTCGCATGATTTTCAAAAATAGATATATTTAATGCAATGCAATTCACAACTGTATTTATTGCTCCCATCTAATATAATTAATGGTGCGCGCATTCTCAAATTATTGAAAGCTTTGTGCAAATTATCTGAACATTTCATATAAGGAATCAGAAAGTGAAAATACTTTATTGCATAACATGACGCGCAATTTCATATAGATTATCAGGACCCTGAATGTTTAAATGGCTTTATGATGTAAGGAGAATCGATTTCATTGGCAAATTCCTTTTTTCAAAAACCATGAACAACAATCTTTGCATAATAGATTTAATTTAAACATAGGCAATAAGTCCAGTCTAGTATCAACAAGAGAAATACACTGAGTCAGTTAGCTTCTCTCTTTTAATTTAAATATTGGTCTGATAAAAAGAAATTACAACAGATCCCCTAAAATATTCTTTACTTTCTTTTGATTTTTCCGATAGACCCAATAATAAACGGAATGAAATTCAATTGCTTATTGTATAAATGATCATAATATATTGGATCATTAATGTATATTGGAATTGTTTTTATGATTTATTGGCACGCGACATTCGTCATTGGATCGTCCCCGTATATTAACAGCTAGACCACAGAACTCAAGTTTTATGGTTTAACGCTGTAAAAAAAATAGAGAGATTTTAAATAACGACATTCTTCACTTTTCTTCCCTGAAATATTGTCATTTTAGGAAATAATTAGTTAGTTAAATGGAACAATTTTTAGATACTTAGAAAAGTTTCATATTTTTTATTAATTATAGATTGCTTTCGGAATATTTCCATCAAAATCGAGATGCTTCACAAATAATCAAGTAGTAAAATGAATTCATAACAGATTGTACATTTGCCTAATTTATGTTTTATCATGTGAGAACATGATGTTGTTTTGGTTAGGGATTTTAAAAGCCTCAAAATATGCTGGCAGAAAATAAAAGGCATGGATTGTAAGAAGGTATCGCCCGAAGAAGAACAAAGAAGAAAATGGGAATCAAGCGAGGAAAGGTATATAAATATGTAATTATAATGCTAATGATAAAATAATTTTATTTTAAACTTTCAATTTTAATTTTTCAAGGTTGTAAAAAAAGTTTTGGAGCTCAAAAAATTGTGAGATGGGAGAAAATACCACCAGAGTCTTCTTAAAAATTAACGATTGCGCAATAGAATAGTTTCAATACATTTCAAACTAGTTTAAACCAGATTTTCGCAAAAAAAAAAAAAAAAAAAAAAAAAAAAAAACTTTTTAGAAAAAGTTTTGGAGCTTGACCGATTTTCAGATGGGGGGGGGGGGGATCGTTTTTCTAAATATCGACACGTACGTGATCTAATAGTCACGTGATTGTTTCAAACCGATTTAAACTGGTTCATGACTTAAGTTAATAAAGGCAATGATTTAAAAAATAATAATGTTCTCATATGATAACTTGAAATTTGCGGTAACAGATTTCAATTTTATATTTATACTTGGCGATTTTATTAGCAAATTTGATCTCCCAGGAAAAGAATTTTTCGGCTGTTAAACTATTAAACTTGAATGCATTTGTATAAAATTTCTCCTTATGATATAATGAGACGAATTATTGCACCCGCAAATTGAATATTATAAATACTTCGAAAATAAAGAAAAAGTGGAAATATTTTTTTGGAATGAATTCCCAAAAAAAGCCAATTTGTATATTGATTTTAAGACTAGTTAAAACACGCGACTGAATGGTGCAATCGGACAACAAAATTCATTTAATCAAAATATTAAAAATAACGTTACAAATTTCGCATCAGATTAAATTTATTAAAAATTAAAGAAAAAATCTGAAAATGAAATTGTTATTTTAAGAAGACAATCGTTTCTTATTAAAACACTGTAAAATTCCTTTTTACGTAATATTTTGGTAGATATTTGTGAAAAACATCAAGCTCTTGCTTTAATTTTATTTAAATTAATTTTTCATATTTTAGAAGTTTGTAGTGACTTTCTTTTTATCTTGATGAAAGTTGCCACAATTGCTCTTCAAAATCGTTCAAAAGCCGCAGATTTAAATAGAATCATGCAAATATTTTTCTTTATAAATGTATTGATTTAGATTTACTTCATAGAACAGAAATAATCAGAGAAGTTTAAAAGTTTTTCTTCTAAAAGTCTCTGACAATCTATCAAAAATATCTAGATTGTTAGAGTTCTTTCGTATGTATTGATATACACGTTTTCGCTATGACTCTGACATTCTATCAAAAATATCAGTCATTACGAAAAAACTGCAGCTATCACTTAATGTTGCTAATTACAAAACAAAATCAAGGTTTTTTTTTTTGTGAAAAAATTGTGCTTATTTTATATGCAGCTCACACTAAGCTTATCTTTTATATACTAGGTTCTATCAATCCCTCAGGTGGACAAGATTACCACAAATTCTAAAATAAATGTTAACTCTAGAGCAATAATTATTAAATAAAACAAAATCTTTAATGAACCCTTCTTCATTAAAGAAATCCGATAAGAAAGCATTTTTATTCTGCATTTAAAATTAAGGTTGCTAATTTTTAAATGTTAAATGTTATAATTCAAATGTTAATAATGCAATATGTTCTGTTCGATTTATCCCAATTTTTAAAGAAATTTTTTATTTGGGGATTGCAGATTTAGCATTCTTATAGCAACTTAAAGTACGTTTAGGCATATGTTTGATCAAAGTTGTATTTAATTTAATAAGATGCGTTAAGCATAATTTTCTGGGATTGAAGGACCTGTTTTTCTCTTACAACTAATACATTTTATAAAAGTAGTTTCTAAAACTAAATTTTATTTAGATTTCAATTTATAATTGATTTTTATGATTCAAATTCGCATTTATATGGTGTCATCTGTATGGAACCAAGACTTTACAATAAAATTCGATTAAATTATTACAAATTCACATGTTTGTAAATATGGAAAACTTTTTATAGTTTTTCATCTCTGCCTGTCCAGCAAGAGTGATCTTTTGGCGTCTATAATTTCTGTTTTATTCAAGCATGAATAATGATCAGTTCTTATTCTGTAAACTTACATTTTATCTCGAAGTGCTTATAGATACCAGAAAATGTTTTGAACTCTTATATGGATCACCCTAAGTTATTTCTTTCGTCTATTCGGCATTTTTTTTCTTTGCCTTTGCCAATAGCACTTTTCTGTCAGTATATCATTATTTATTTCAATCCATTTTTAATGATTAGCTTTAAGTATTCTTAAAAATAACGTAGTTATGGAATGGCTAACTTTCGATCTTTTATTAACTTTTTTAAATTTATCGTATACGTAGTACATATAAAGTATATTAATCGTCAAAAAATTCAAACTCGAGATTTTGACGAATCTACGCGTGTTAGATCTCCCTAAATTCAAAAACACATTATTGGAAAATGTCTGTCTATCTCATCTGTGGCAAAGGTAAATGCCACAAAAATGCTCTAAGGTAGATTGTTGAAATTTTGTCTATAGTCTTTAAGCTAAATTTGCAGATTTCTATCAAATTTTATTTGTTTTTAGTTTATTTATGAGATGAAGTCCATCTGTCCGGCTCTTAGAATATAAATTAACACGATGACTACAAAACGAAGAGAGCTAGATATATAAGATTCAGTACAGCGATTTAACATTTATAGTGTTTACACCTGTCAGAGTGTGAGCCAAAACCAACAACAGGTTGACTGTTTGTCGGTCTGTACATACAAAAACATATAAATGCGATAATTCAAAAACGTTGTGATTTAAATATATCAAATTAGGTATTGTTTTTTATGACTACAAGTGCGGTTTTGTGTCAAATCTTTGTTTCAATTGATTTTGAAAAACGTGTCTAAAGAACAAATTCGATTTTTCGAATAGAAGTAACCGCATGCCAGGGATCAATCGCCAAGAAACTCGCCAAGGATGACACGATATATTCAGTAAAAATGCTATATTCACGCCAAAGTTTAATATTTCGTAACTATTGTGTATTTATGCTACACAAAGTGTTCTTTGTCTTAACAAGCTTATTAGACAGTATGCGAGAAAGTTTTAGGGAGACCACTCCCTCTGGTCTTATAGATAGATCTCTTGATTAATAATATTCACATTTCAGTTGCAAGTTATTGTTAATTTTCTTTCAACATTACTTTTATTTTATATTTAGCATCGCATTCTTCCAAACAAGAATTTCAGTGTTTTCAAGGTTTTATCATTTATAAAGGTAACCATCTTTTTTTTATTCCAAACCAGCGCCATGTTCGATTTCTATCTGTTAAGGGATCACTATTTATTTCAAACCAATTTTAATAATGAATTTTGATTAGATGTTCATGAGTATTATAGATAGAGAAGATTCCATTGAAAGGAATCAAAACTTTTCATGTTACTATATAAATATATTTGCATCTACAGGGTACTGCAAATAGTATTTTTTTTATTATTTCTGAAGCCCTTTGCTAGATGCAAGGGATTATCTACTCTAACAATCGTTAGTGAGTCTGTGAAGATACGGTAAACAGAACGTCTAGACGGCCACTTATTCTAGTCTTTTATCGGGCATAGATTCAAGATTAACAAGCGCGCATTCATCTAATAATCAAGGTGAATGTGTGTGTGTTAATCTCCATCTGCATGTATACATTAGCACTCAACAGTCCAGATTTCTTCTGAAACGCTACCACATCTGACATACATGTATTTAAGAAGGTGAAAAGTTACAACTCGGAACTATTTTTTTAAAAATTTTGATTAGTAATTAAATTCCATTAACATTTTTTTCGCAATAAATTCAGAAAGTACACAAGCACAAAATAATCCTTTCATTATTTTTTAAAAAAAGATCAATAGCAATATTTTTGGCAATAATATTTTCTATTTTTCATAAATTATTAAAAAAAATATTTTACAGGTATGTTTCAACAAAAAGTTTCATTGATGAAATAGAGTTCAAATCGTTTTGTTTGTTACTTTATTTATCGTTTCATTTATTATTTTATCCTTTCCTTGTTACTTTATTTTATTATTATTCTAATTGTTGATGATCGTTTTTTTTCCATGTTCAGCAGGTAACATTATAAAGTATGCTTTTAGTACAAATTTTATTGAAATTTCCACTCTAAAATTTCCTTCTAGATCTTAAAAACCAACATGTTTCCATAGTAACACTTTCTGAACTACTGCCGAATTCTCCACTATTTTGTTTCCTCTTCTATGCCATTTCTTCATACACATATTCTTTCCCTACTTGCTGTTCTCCCTACTCTCTAAAATGTTCTTCTGGATTTTAAAAACCTACATATTTTCATAGTAATACTTACTGAACTATTATTGAATTTCCCATTATTTCTTTCCCCCTTCTATGTTATTCCTCCATATACATGTTTATTCTCTATTCTCTCCATATTTGCTGCCCTCCTTACTCTCTAAAATTTTCTTCTGGATCTTAAAAACCTATATGTCTTCCTTGTAATACTTATTGACTATTTCTGAATGTTCCATTATCTTGTTCCCTCTTCTTTGTCATTCCTTCATATACATGTTTATTGTATATTCTCTCCCTACTCCCTTAAATTTTCTTCTATGTCTTAAAAACTTACATGCTGTCATTGTAACAATTTTTGGACAATTGGAGAATTTCCCATTATTTTGTTTTGCTTCTTCTATGCCATTCTTTCATATATATGTTTATTCTATTTCTCTTCCTACTTGCCAAATTTTTCTTCTGGATTTTAAAAAGCTATGTTTTTACCGTAACACTTACTGAACTATTGCTTAATTTTCCATTATTTTATTCCTCTCTTATGCCATTCTCTCATATACATAATACTTCATATTTATTCTATTTCCCTCATTACTTACTTGTTACGCTTCTTAATCTCTAAAATTTTCTTCTGGAACTTAAAAAAAACTATATATTGTCTTAGTAGCACCTACTAAAGAATTACTGAATTTCCCATTATTTTGTTCCCTTTTCTGCGTCATTCTTTTATATGTATGTTTATTCTATATTCTTCCTGCTTGCTGCTCTCCCTACTCTCCAACATATTCTTTTGGATCTTAAAAAAAACCTATAAATTTTCTTAGCAGCCTTTATAGAAGAATTGTTGAATTTCCCATTATTTCATTCTATCTTCTATGTCATTCCTTCATATACATGTTTATTCTATATTCTCTCCCAGTAGAACAATGAAAATCCTTCGGGCACCATTCCGCGGTAATGTAATATCAAAAGCGCCTAATGTAAATTAATTCTCACCGCTCCGACAGAATTCTGGCACTGTTCACTTTATCGGTTTCACTTAGCAACTCTTCGTCGGCATTTAACTTACAACTAAGATATACCTCCCCGAAGCGCGGCAACCAAATTACAGTTACCCCCTCGACAATCGTTTCCTTACAGCCCAATAACAAGTTTAACACCACCTTTTCTCCCCACCTTTGCAAACGATTTAACTGGATTCTTCTCATTTCATTCAGTAGGCGCTATGATTTAACTCCATTAATGTGCCCCCTCCCAGCACCCCATTTAATAACGAAAGACTAGTCAACAGTGGAAGGGAATGCGGTGGTGCAGACGATTGTTTCCCTTTTAATGTTCTTTCATTTCCCTCCACCCTCCCCCTTCTTTCGATAGGAAAGTGCTGCCTATAAGATATTCGGGACATGGGAATTTCAGACGATGAGAGGAATTCAAGTCAAGATTTCATCCAATCAGTCTGTGGTATAGATGAAATTTTTATTATTGTTCCAATTTTAACCAAATATACTCGGTGTGATAAATATCTAGACATTTTAGTGCATTTCAGAATGTATGCTATACTAGACGCATTTAGAGATCATTTGATTTACCAAGATTTGTGCTTGCTAAAATCCTCATTTAAAGTTTTTGTGTAACTAGGTTTTAATGTTTTTCTATTCAATTTTTTTTTTAATTTTAAAATTTGATGAACAGGAACTCGTACTATTTAAGAAGCTGTACATCGTTCTATCTAATCTACTGAATAATGTATAAATTATTATATCAAATTTTCAATTATCTCATCTGAAATTTGAACTTTAACTTGGAACGAAACTTCAACCTGTTGAAGTTAAACTTTATTTATACGAATAATAAATTTTCCAAAATGTATTAAAATCATCCCTTTAACAGAAATTTATAATGGGAACGTATCGTCATATATTCATGAACAACAATGGAAGAAATATATATATATATTTCTATCAACGATAGGTTTAATGTCAAGAATAAAATATAATATTGTAGAATAAAATATTTTTAAATATTTCTTAAAAAAGATTTAAAAAATATACAGCAACAAAATTCGTATCACTGAAAATATATATATTTTTTTAATTTTAAGATGACGTAAAAATATTTTTATGAGACAATATTTTCAGGTGTTAATTTAGAAAAAGTTTTGGGTTTTATTTTGGACAAATTTTTAATTAGCTATATTTATAATTAAAATTTCGACAAATAGGTCCAGGATAAACATTCTCTTTCTCCGAAGTATATATATATTCCCAGTTTGGGCGCTCTAAGCCAAATAGTCTCATTTGTAGAGTGCAATCATACATACATTCATCTTTATTAAGAGTCGCTTTTGGCGACTAGACGGGCCAGCAATTCGCCGGGAAATTTAAATTGTGACAGTACCTAAATCATGTTAATTAAACAAAATTATTTTTAAAAATTACCAAAATTATGAAAAAAATTGTATGACAAATAAATTGATATCATTAAAAAACAGTTTTTACATAAAGTACTATAAAAATTGTATTTGTGTGTAATATTTTCTTGAGTTATTCCTGAAGTACGCGAAAATATAGTTCAAGTTTTAATTTAAATTATAATTAAAATTTCAAAAAATGCATTCTAAGTTGCTCATTCCCCTCTTCCAAAGTATGTAAGTGTCAGATTTGGTAGTCGTAAGGTAAACGGTCTGACCTGTAAAACGCCAACAATAAACAGCGAACATACTTATATTCATCTTTATTACTAGCGGTCTTTGATAATCAGCTGTTTCGCAGGGGATGTTAGTTATATTTAATTTCAATGCAATCTCTTAGAAATAACTTTATTTCCATAATTCAGCAAACAATTTTTAGCAACAAATTATCATATATATTAACGACATGACATTTTAATACTGTTACATATATTTTGCTCCTTTTGTACATAAACCTTTTTCGCAGAAACCAACCACGTGATATCACAGTACTGTTAAATTCGTAAATGACCATTTCCTCTATCTTCTAAATTTTGAGGTATTTCAATTTCACTATTTTTATTTGCTTTGTAAACCACACACGTATTAAACAGAATCCTTCATCTTAAGCTTTCAGCAATGGAAGAAAATCAGGCATTTGAATTTATGCTGAAAGAATAAACATGATTTAAATTTCGGGTTAAAAACATAATTTATGAATGGAAATATGGCCAAAAAAATTTAAATTATCAAAATTCTGGAAGCATTTGCATAATTAGATTTATATTAATAAAAAGACATACTTTTAAATTTTAAAACGGTGTTTAATTCATTTTTGTGCAATAACATTGCGGTAAACGCTCAATTTTTAATTAGTTTTTTATCAAATATTATTCTAAAAATATCCCTCCAAGATATGCCAACTGTGGCAGCTGTAGTTCATATAGTATTTCCCATAAAACGCTAAAACACTCACAAACTCTCGCACACATCCAACATTATTATTCTTAGAAATAATAATGCGATGAAAATATTATGTTTGCACTATTGCTCGAGATACTGATAAAGAAAAAATGTCTACACATTTTATGAAGATTCTTTTTTTAATACATTAAATAACTTTTCAAATTTTTCGAATTGAATTGAATAAATTAACATAAAACACCATGGTGAGATTCAGAATATTTTAATTGTAACACTGTGCTAACTTCTTTTCACATATTGTCTAGACTTTTCAAATATTTGTTCAACTTAGGCAAATATTCAAGTTCAAAGACAATGGATACTATTTCATGCGGATGTTGAGACACAAGTGGTGATCTACTAATAGTAAAAAATAATTGTTTTCAGTGTATCAATAGAAAACAACTAAGTCAAATAATAAGATCCAAATTACAACATTCTGTAATATGATAAAGTTGTTATTATGATAAAATATATTTTCTATTAGCCTATGACGACCAGTTGGTCAACCACCACGCTAATGTTATTGATTTAATAAGTCAATCAACTTCGAAGAACGATATCTTATAAGAAAAGAATGTTTTAATTTAAATTATAATTGCACAATAAACATAGAGCATCTTAACCGATTAGCTTAACAAGCTAAGTGGCAAAATTAAGTAGAAAAATCAATCTAATTGTTGGAACTGAGAGTTAATTCCATTTTGAGAAATTGCATTGATGGCATATGACTCATGGGTTTTCCATCTCTTCTGATAATAAAGATGAATGTATGCGTGTGTTGCCGTTCTATAGGTTAGATCGTTTGGCATGCAACTTCTAAATTTTTCACGTGTATGCCTTGAAAAGGGAAGATGTGCACCTCATTCCGACTTTTGTGGAATTTTAATTAATTGATAATTTAGTGAATGTTTAGATTTTTCCTGCGATAAACTTTGAAAATATTATTTCACAAAAATGAATTTCGCAACGTTTCCAAATCTAAAAAAATGGTCCCTTTAACAATATGCTTAATAATTATGTGCAATTTTTTTCTAAATTTTTGGGTTTTTTTAAAAATATTTTAAAATTTATTTAAATATTTTTTGACTAATTTCTAATGATAGGTTACGTTGTCGTCTTGAAATTCAAACCGTTTTCAATATTTCATCAAATATTTAATCGCGAGATTTACTTCGATTGTTGAGAGTTAAAGAAAATGAATTATGTTTAGTTTCTATATAGTTAATAATATAAAGAAAAAAATGAAATTACTTTACGTAAGAATTTTAGAAGATAAATGGAACGTATATTTATTTTTTTAATAGCGCTATGATGTTATGGGTCTGATCTCTGTATTTATGTAGATAATAAACAATTAAGACAATTAAGATAACATGACTTTAATTTCTGATAATATAGAAAAGCCGTGGTGGGTCTCGGGATCGGAACTGTATGGTTTCATGTTCGAGACCCGATTCCACTGAAGAGCCGCCATGTAAGTAGCTCTAATGTACGATAAATCCGTCGGGATCAAACGTCCTTCCGTTGTTGTGGTGTGGAAGTTTGGAGAGGAGGTGCTAGCTCAGATATCATCCTCATCATCTGACCACGGTTCAAAATTACAAGGTCTGTCCCAAAATAGACCTATTGTCGCTTTGAAAAAATGGAATATTAATATAATTGAACTGACAATATAGGAAATCATGGGCCTAAAATTAAGTAACAATTCTAAACAATTTGTTTGAAATTAAATATAAAACTATTCCCAGTGAAGCATTTATTTGCCAGAAACAGCTACATTGAAAGAATGATTAAAGCATATAGTAGAGATTTTATCGAGTGACTGGGAGACTGCAGAGGATTTTTTTCCCTCATATATTAGAAAGTCTTTCTATAATTTCACTTGAAATTAGTGTGATAAGATATAAGATATACAAGAGTTTTTAAATAAATTTAAAAAATTGATGAAATTGGTAGAGTGGTTAGGGCTAGAGTACCCTGCCGAAGCTTATTCCAAACATAATGTGCAGCGAAATAGTGGTTTTGAGATTTTTCTCAAAATGGAAGCATGGTGAAAGACAGATTGCCATTGATGATCTATATAAAGGTCATAAGATTCTATAATAAGTAAAAATTTGGACTAGCGTTTGGTTCTGCTGATGTGGTTATTTCATTTGTTTATCCCAATTATTTTCTCTATATAAATTTTGTTATTCACCAATCATTTTTCATTGAAAAAAAAGCAATATTTTTAGTTAAATCGTTGAATGATACAAAACTCCATCTAAACTTGAAAATATCTTGTACTGCTAATAAATTGGGGAGGGGGAATAAAACATTAATTGATAGAAATTTAAAAAAACAATGCAAAAATATAACAAGTAAACACATAAGATAATAACTCACGATAATTTCTTCCATTTGCAAATTTTGTAATATTTTGACTTGCAAATTTTGAAAAATCTAAAAGAAGAGTCTTTGGTTTCCCATGTAGTTAAGACACAGAACTTAAGGAGAAAATTATTAAAAAATGCATTCTTTTGGATATGAAGTTTTGAATTTGAAAGCTTAAAGGACATGGAAAAGTTTATACTTTTGAAAAAAAATTCAAATTTAGTCTCATGATATGGAGCATTTTCATCAATCGCAGAATTTTATATTATATATAGATTTAAAAACGGGAAAGATATTTTTTTTAAAATTCAAAACACAGAAGTAATGCTATTATCTATGATAAATATAAAATCAGATTGTAATAAAGAGATAAAGTTTGCTTGCCTTTTACTCAAATATTTTTCTTTTTTTTCTTCAAATTTTTATAATATTATATAAAATTCTTTTAACTGCATTCATAGGAAATTTTTTCTAAAATATTTTGGGGCAATTATATATTTTTAAAGATTTCCATATTACATGAAACTTAATTTTTTTACATTTTTATTTTAAAGATATTAAAATTAAATTGAATTTATCAGAGCAATTGATCCTTTAAACACATACAATACTAATTTTGCAGGGTTTTTATGCAAAAGCTTGCCTTTTCTGAACGTTTCAATAGGTATTGTGTTGTAACATTAATAAAAAATTGAACATTTTTACAGCTAAAATTAATTTTTCCCTTCGCTTAATAATTAATTCAACTCTTCCGTCATAATAATTTCAATCCATATTCATCGTTTAACAGACCAATAATTCAATAATCAGGGATAACAAGCTAATCGCCAAGACTGCCAATTGATTTTAAATCACACCAAATTCAAAAATTTAAATTATTAAAGTGCGTATGCGATATTCTATGAAATAAAAGTATAATGAAAAAAACTGAATAAAACAAGGCAATAATTTGAGGAATTGGCAGCATTATAAAAGGTAATCTGATGCAATATTCGGTAATTTCTCACATTTACTAATTTACTCTCTTCACATCAATTCGTTATTGAAGCCAGAAGACAAAATTTCCATTTCTGCTTACTACGTAGTCCTTGGAGTAATCGGAAACGTTCAGATAAATGATAATGGCTAATTAATAAATTCTGGAAAATTTAATTATTTTGGAGAAAAGGCATTATTTAATAAATCCTGTACAAAATGATTATGCACTGATAAAAAAATACAAACCTTTTCTTCACTTTATAATTGAAAAAAAAGAAAGAAAATGTCTGCAAAATCCATTCCCAATTATCCCAACTGACTCTACTTTAAGAAGAAAAAATATTTTTATACTATTTTATAATGAAAACAGTTTACACTTTTTATATGTGCTCTATTTTATGTCAAATATAATATTCATTAGTAAAAAACATATTTGTATTTCAAGTTTCAACGCTTTTTTCGATGAAAAACGTCCCAATTCCCTTATCTGATCATTATTCTTTTCGAAACTGAATATTCTTTAATGCTATTCTTTCTCCTCATGACTAGAGATTGACTAATAGACTCTAAAATCATTACTTCGCCATAATTAAATCTTTTAGCATCATTTATATCATGAATTCTTAATCGACAAACAAACTGAAAATCGTATCTGAAAAGCTAATTATCGAAATCTCATATTTGTTTTCAGTTATAATCTTTTGTTAATTCATAAAACTATGCATATGAACTTTAAATTTATTCTTGAAAACTTTTGCATTCAATTTAAGCTGGTTCCGATTACTCAAACGATTGTAAGATAGCAGAAAATATTTCGCAAATGTTAATAAAACGTTATATAAATATATTATAATCTATAAATTGTGTACTATATATGTTGACTATTTATCTCTATTATTAATTACATTATTTTTGCCCATTTTGTGTGTGTGTGTGTGTGTGTGTGTGTGTGAGTGTGTGAGTGTGTGAGTGAGTGAGTGTGTGAGTGAGTGAGTGTGTGAGTGAGTGAGTGAGTGAGTGAGTGAGTGAGAGAGAGAGAGAGAGAGAGAGAGAGAGAGAGAGAGAGAGAGAGAGAGATTTTGGTTTGTTTCTTTTGATACCTCCAGTTTTTTTCATTTAACAGTTGCTACATTATGGAACGAAATTGCGATACATTTCATGGTTTTTTCATCAGTTGTTCAAATGTGTTAACTATATTTAGTTATAAAAGAAGAATATTAATTCTGGAGCAGCATTAAAAATATAATTAAAAGGAAAATATTCTTGTGAGTCAAACATGAATTAACCAAAGCACTGAACATTTACTGGATGTATTAGTCAATGCGTTTTTCATAAAATATCATCTCTGCTAATAACAAAGATAAATGTTTGTGGGTTGGCGCTTTAGAGGCTAGACCGTTTGACTTACTTCTACCAAATTTGGCGTTTATATACCTTTGATGATGAAATGTGTATCAGATTGCGATTTTTTTTAAATTTTAAACTAAATTTTATCAATTTAATTTTTTTTTCTGCGATAGATGTCCAAAAATATTATTGCAAAAAAACTAAATTCCATATCTATTCAAAGTCTAAAACATTTTCTTAGCTGATATCAATTTAAAAATTGTGCATTTTTTTCTGAGTTTTGGTAATTTAAAAAAAAAAATTGCCTAATTTCCAACAATGGATTACTCAAGCCTTTTTCGTTGTTTCATCAAATATTTAATTGCGAAGTATTCTTTTTAATGTGTGTGTAGAATGAAAAATTCAAGTTACGATACCGCAATATTTAGAAAATAGATAAACAGCATATTTATGATTTTGATAGCATCATGTTGCCATGGGACTGGTCTCTATTGTAATGGACCATGTACAGAATAAACAGAACATGAAAGACAATTAAAATAACATGATTTAATATCTGGTAATTTGAAGGAACTTCGGACATTAATGCGTTCAGTTACATCAAAACGATTTAACTGAAATAAAATATAACCAATAGCCCTGACGTATTAGCTGATCACCGAAGTAAATGAATATATAATGGAATCAAACTGAAGCCGTAGTACTAAACGACTCTGATTTCTAAATTTCAATATATTTACTAGGAAAAAAAGTCTTGTAGTAAATTTATAGTCCAATCTTTATTGATAAACCAAGAAAGACAAACAAAGCCAGTTGATCATTTTCTTTATAACTTTACTGCTTTAAAAGACCCTGAAGCAAAATCTGAAGTAGATAATTATTTATTTAAGTTATAAGTATTATTTAAATTCTTAATCTTAGAATAAAAGCTTGTTAATTCTGATAAAATTATTATAAAAATAATTAAATTAAAAATATTCTTCAGATTCCAGTATGAAAGTTTGTTAATTAATTCATTCAATATTTGCTGCATATATTATGAGGGTGTCCTTCAAATAACTTTTTTTCATAAAATGTCATATATAACAGAATCAAACAAAAATCCTGATAAAAAATTTACATTAAATTCTAAATGCCAAGATCCTCCTTGTGAATAAAAGCCTTCCAATTTATTTGAGCGCCAACCTTCTGAGCCTTCATTAGTACTTTACTGATAAACATAAGCCTAGGGCAACAAACTAAGCCCAACGATCAATCGTTTTCGAACTTCATAGTCTTACAAGTAAAACCCTGAAGGGGATATTTATTTATTTAATTTATACGTTTCATTTAGTTAGAGGCATTGAAAAAAAATAAACTGAAAAAAAGGGAAATGTAAATGCAAAGCATCTCTTCAAATATTTCCTTGACCTGTTTACTTTCACAAATGCATCGGTAAAATTGAAAGCGGCTCAACTTGCGTAAACAAGGGTTTTTTGCCCTGGCTTATTGGGGATAAGCCCCTGGAAAGTGGGACGCCTCTAAATCATGAGGCTTTTATCGCAATATTAACTGCCAAAGTGACGCTTGCCTTAAACTTTTCCCGCAAAAAGTTCGCTTGATTGACAGCAGTAAATAAATTCGCAAACCGAATAATAATGACAAATCAGGAGGCCCCAAGTCTGCCACCGCTTGTTGAAAAGTTCTCCGCTATAGATTTGCTGCTCGAATTTTGAAAAGCGTCCAAAATATATATATAAAAAAAATGTCGAATGCCACGAACTCCCTCTGTAATAGGATATCTCACCCTAATACCCTTAGGTTTAGTGGCTGACACGTTAAAGAACTAATAGGTGTGACATGAAAGAAGTTGAATTAAATTTCGCTATTGATTTATTTTTAAAGAGAAATGAAGCGAAGATATTACGTCACAAGAGGCAGTCATTTTCTTCGAAAAAGTAATATTCGAAATCAATTAATTTATCTGCTTGTGGAAATATCTTTTCAGTTTATTCTGTGACTTTAAGTATCTTCTTAGTACGAATGACGAATATTAAATCAACCCAGTCATTAGATCATGTCGCTTATACCACACTCGTATCATTTAAAGACTGAATCAAAGTTGATAAATAAGTAGTTGTTTATTTCATTCAATTCATTTATATTGATTCAATTTTATTTCAACTTATTTAATTTTATTCAATTTATTTAATTCAATTTTATTTCAACTTATTTAATTTTATTCAATTTATTTAATTCAATTTTATTACAACTTATTTAATTTTATTCAATTTATTTAATTCAATTTTATTACAGCTTATTTATTTTATTTTATTAAACTTATTTAACTAAATTTTATTTCAACTTATTAAATAAAATTTTATTTCAACTTATTTAATTCAATTTCTTATAATAGTTTAAATCAATGGATTACTCCTAAATCTTTTAGTTGTATTGCACTTCGATAATTGAATATTGTATATTGATGAATATACTTTAATTCATTTATCAAAAGTATGGTGATTTTAAAAATGCAATAGTATTACTTTAAAAATCAGCTTTCCGTTATGACTTAAGATTTCTCGAAAATATACAAGTTAATTCATCTATGATATAATAATTTTAGCTTTCTAAACAATTAAAACATGATTAGTGTTATATTATTATGTCAGATTTTTTGACATCTAAACCATGTATGTATTTTCAAATTTTGATTGAATTATATATTTTAATATACTTTTAAATTCAAATCTATTGTTAATCTTATTAGGTCATTTTAAACATTCTTATTTTCAGAGGGGGAAACTTCATATTAACTTCACATTTCTAGAGGGGAAAAAATTATTTTCTCAAACATGATACTTTCATCTCATAAAATCGAGATATATATATATAAATAATATGTATTTAACTTTTAGATTTGTTAACTAAATCAATTCTTAGTTTTTCAAATTTTATATATTCAAAATTAATCATATATACTTCTGAGAAAATATTGATGATGGTTGAGTTTAGAATAAGGGTGGAGTTTTTGAATACACTTTTAAATCTAAAGCTATTGTTGTCCCTATTAGGTCATTTCAAACATTTCTACTTAGAAGATTCATGTGTGTGTGTGTGTTTTTTTGGCGGGGGGGGGGGTTAATTTCTAAAACATAATACTTTCGACTCATAAAATAAATGTAATTCTGCTTTTAATTTTTAGATTTGTTACCTTTACATTGAACATTTCAATAGATCAATTCTAAATTATTCATTAGTTTATTTATCCAAAATTAATCATATATTATATATACTTCTATGCTAATTTAGCTCGATATAGAATATGATGAGTTTTGGCATCAGGATCAGAAGATAGCCAACTCGATACCTGATTCTAATAAAGATCCGCTATGTATACATGTCTGATGCCTATTAAATCAGTTAGGCTTAACTGCTATATTGATATCGAGCTCAACCTTCTAAATGCCAAACAATATTTTGAAACTTTAGTTGTTAGACATTTATTGCTAAAAGGAATGAGATCTATTTCTTAATATTCCTAATTTGTCTTCGAAACAGGGCACTAATATAATCTATCCATTAGATATCATATAAACATCTTTTTAAAAAAATAATTCAGCATGCTAATGCGTGACATCAGTGCATATAATTGATATAATTATACTAATTGTATGAAATTAATTATACAGTTATTTACGCATATTAGTGCCCTGTTTCGAGAACAAATTTGGAATATTAAGAAATTGATATAATTATAATAATTGTACGTAATTATTTATACAATTAATTGAATACTGCACCATTATTTTATTCGATTTATTTTCTGTACTTTTATTTGCTAATTATATCATGTCAATTCTGTCAATTTATGTCAATTCCGTTAGCATCGAATACTCAACAGTACTGTTACGATTTTTAGATATTATCCAGCTTTCAGAATATCGAATACCATCGTAACGATATCGTAATGTATCTAATGCTAGTAGGAAGCAATCGCATTTTGTTTAACAACAATAACAACATTATAAAATAGATAAACAATTCCATGTTCTATAAAGTGCTGATTTCAGACCCACAAACTTAAGGTTTTATTAGAATAAGAATTATCTATAATACCATTAAAAACCTCTTAATTTGCAGAAAATAACTATTATTCCAACCATTGGAAACAAAAGACCATTAAAAACCATATTGGAAGAGGAACTTTAGTTGGATTTTGCAAAAGCAAAGTAATTAAAATACTTTTTTCCGCGTAATTGCTGATTCATGTATAAAGCAAACGTCTGAGGAAACGTGGAAAAAAAAGGAGCGAACGGGCGTTAATCACACTGATTAAGTTAATCATTTGAATTGGTAATGGAATTAGGTCCTCTCTTAATATTTGCCGCTGTAGCATGTGCTTTTCACCTTTCAATGGAAAAAATGGCGAATATATCCCTACCATTTGGGGAAATTTGCAGCAACCGTTCTGTTTCCTCGAGAAAATACAATTAGGAAATACAATTAAGCATATTTTCCTGTTAACATGTTCCGCTTCATAAAAGTCCATTTAACTTTCGTTTGAAATTCAAATTAGCAAAGAGGACTACCCTTCGTAAATTGAATCCTAATTCAAAACATCAAAATTCTACCGATTGATTTACTCAATTAAAGCAATGGGGGGAAAAACAATCTCAACAACTAGCTGAAAATATAAAATAAGTTTTTTTTCAAAAATCAATGATACTTGACTGAATAAAAATTCTATTTCATGTCAGATGCCAGTAATTGCTTAATCAATATCTATCGTATGTTAATTTGTCAAATCATGGATTTAAATAAAAGAATTAATGACTCCTGATTACACATTCTGGACAAAGATTTTGTCTTTAATCTTATGTATTCTTAATGAGGAAAATTTTATATTCTTAAAAACTTTCTAGCTCATTTTGCAAATGATTTTACAAGCTCTTGTAAAAGAAACGATTTAAAAATTATAATAATTTATAAATCAATGAAAAGTGTTTTGATATCTACATTTACTAGCATGCCAAGAATTTAACACAATAACATACACTAATAAAAACAGAAAAAGTTTAACATAATAATTTATTTAAAAAATGCGCATACACTTGTAAATAGCGTACAACCATGTTCATGCTTCTGTTATAAGCTCTCTTTATATCAACAAAAAGCAGTCTTTAAGTAAGAAAACAGTCTACTAAAATTTATAAGCAACTGTTTTCAACTGCCGGCTTCTTCAGACAACACAAACAAAACGAAATTATAATAGCATTCACAAAACACATTTAACACCACAATAACCCTTAAGACAAAAGATATTCTTTAGAATTACCCAATGGAATATGAAAAATAGTTACATATATTCAACGAATCAGAGGATAGCCTTTCAGAGGATTGAATCCAACAATTCCATTTGAATAGCTAATGCCTCCAAAATTATAAAGACCATGGTTAACAACGATGCCACGAGTGGGAATTAAGGGCCTCTGAGCAGCTGGAACTGTATGTCTTACGGTGAAAACAGTAGATACTGGAACTGGATGGGCAACTGGCTGAACAACGACAGGGGCTGGAACAGCCACAGGCTGCTGTACTACGGGAGCTGGAACTGCAATTGGCTCTTGCGCAACTGGAACAACTACAGGTTCTTGAACAACTGGAGGTGGAATGGCAACTGGTTCTTGAACAACAGGAGGAGCTGGATGGGCTGGTGGCTGAGCAACGACAACAGGTACTTCAGGAGCAACAGGTCCCTGATATGGAGAATCAATAACTACTCCAGCTGGTGCACTTCGGGCTGTGCCAGGTTCGTTGGTTTTAACCACTGCCCGGAATCCACCCTTATCGGCAATATAATCAACCCTACGAGCTCGTCCATCAGTGTCGATTAAGTGATAGTTACCCTGCTTATTTCCATGAGCATCTCCAATTTCCATACGAGAATTTGAAGCGCCATTGGCATCTACTATTTCGTAACTGAAACCATAACTGCCATCACTCTGCAATGAAATATAAAATTCTTATTTAATACAAAATTTAGAAATTTTAACGAGCTCTCTCTTAGTTACAGGAAAGCAGGAAATGTGAAAAATATAGAAAAAATGTCACTTTAAAAAATCACATTATTTTTTAATTTTTTGCTAAAGTTATTGAAATACCATTAAGTTATAGAAATCAGTGCAGTTCTTCAAGTTCTGCAGACTTTTCCTTTACAGATGCTTGCTTACCTTTTTCAATTTGTAGTACCTTTCATATATAAAACAGTTTTATTTAGAATTTTCTGCTATTATACTTTTAGTAGATATTTTTGATGCTGAAATTATATTCGGCCATTTATTGCAATTTTAGTAAACATTTTTGATGCTTAAATTATATTCTGATATTTATCATATTGTTAGTAGAAAAATGAAAATAAAAAAAGCTCGCACGAATTATATTTGATTGAAATTTGATTTGGAAAGAAAAGTTTGGAATTTTGATAAAAATCCATTATATACGTCGACAGATTAATCAGAAAGTTCAGAGTGAGACCATAACAGTTTCTAGTAATATTTCATAGCCAAAATATGCAAATAAAGGAAGAATATTGCTTATAATTGTACTATAAATAATGTCAATGAAAATTGATACTTTAATTTAAAAATTAGTGAATTTTAAGAACAAATAAACTTTGGATTAAGAGTAATTTTCTCAATAAAAATATTACTCACACTTTGTCGTCTTGTAGTGGTACTGACTCCTGTATTTACAAAAACACCTGTAGCGTGAACAGCAGCAATGATGCTGCAAATCAATGCAGTCTAGAAAGGAAAGTGAAAGTATTCATTTCAAAATAAATATATTAAAGAAGTTTTTCTAAAACCTACTTTGTTGGTAACAATTTAAAGTGACTATTATGCATTTCATTTTGCACTTATGGATGTCATAAAAAAGTGCAAATCGGATGTTAGGTTTAAGTGCTTTTAATTTATTTGTCTGTGTTTACTTTAGAAGTTTAGGTCAAATTTTGAAAAAAACGGTTAAATCCTGTCTATGTGCCCGTTCTTTAGTAATTGAGCATATAATATTAACATGATAATAATAAATGTGTTCACATGCTAATCACCATGTGAAGTAAGTGCGCCACACTGGTAATGTATTTATTTGGACCATGTGAATCATACATCTTTCTTGTATAATAAATCAGTAATTCTCTTGCCCTAGCAGGTTAAATTATATTATGGTGATTAACGTGTTAGTTACTGAAATAATGCCTATTGTGTTATCTATTCCCCAATCGAGGTAGTGTGGATGTTTGATGAAAGAAATAATGCTTCAGATATCATCCTTGTTAGCCAGCCACTATTAAATATAAATTCTAAATTAACAATTCTCGTGTTGTTTCAAGAAAGGAGGTTAAGCCAATCAATTGAAGATAAAAATCTTTGTAACACTACAAACGTATTTTTCTAAAACTTTCTTGGTTACAAGTAAATTTGTTTACGAAGTCAGCATTAAAATAAAATCATAAGTAAAAGTAATTAGCTATTGAATGTGGCGGTTTTAAAAAATAAGTTTCATAATATTTTGAATTATATAATGCTAACGTAAATGGCACAGAAATCGAGCTTATTACTAATAGTCGAAGGGCAACAGTCAAATATAAATAAAATGTCAAATGAATTTGAAACTGCTTCATTAATTGAACATTTTTAGAACTGTACTGATTCAAATGCTCCAAAACTACAAAATATTATTAGATGTGTTCTCGAGATAGTTCATGATATCATCAAAGAGAAAATTCAGTCAGAGGAAAGATGATGTAAAAGAAATCAAGACACAAACTTAAAACGAAAAATTCAATGAAGTGCAAAAATAGGCTTAATGTTGCCAGATAAGTAATCGGGCTGAGATTAGTTTACGGTTTCTCGGCAAGCACGTCAAAATCGTCCAAAAACTCTCTTAAAGTCTGCGATCCTGTGTATATACCAGAAATACAAACAAACGGCTTTTAAAGTTACAATAAAAAGTTGACACGATTATATTTGGCAAGAAATGGCAATTTTGACGCTCATATATGAATTTTAAGTGTAGCCGTAATCTCTATGACTATTCCACAAAATTTGATCTCATATCTTCAAAAAAAATTATCTTATAAAAATGTTTTTTGTATTAAGACTTAAAAAATTACTTTTTTTATGATATAATTTCATTTTCGTGCACTTTACAATTTGATTTCAATATATTTCATTCAATTTTATACACTGTCTGAAACAATGTTTTTAAATGCTATGATGGGTTTCAAATTCTTCATCAGAAAACATTCAAGCATGTGCTTTCGTTAATCCAATCCGTAATAGGATTTTCACGTCTGGTTTTATTTCGTAATATTCGTTTGTAATTTGCAATAAACTGTTTTACTTGAATTCATGTCTTTTAGACGCATCTAATTATAAAGTGAAACGTTTTTTTAAAGAAATGCATTCCATATTAATAATTAACAGCCTAAAAACCAATAATCTTCTTCCGCCATTGGCGAACAAATTGGTCGCCAATGGCGGCTAATAAAATCTAATTTTTCAAGAAATTGTGTTAGTAATTTCAAACATACTCATAAAATGTGTACATTTATTGACTTTAATTGATATATTTTAAATTGCATGAGGTGTTGAATAAAAAAATCTATCAATGTCATTTCATTTTATTGTTTCAATTCATTGTTTATTGTTCAATGTATTTAGTATTTTATTTCAAATATAAAAAAAGATAATATTTAGATGGTAAGACATTTTCCAAGAAAGAAAACAAAAATCATTACGAAGAAAAGTAGAAAATGAGTTGCGAAATTTAGGAAGTTTTATAATTTTAGACTCGCAAATCTGTCAACAAAGTAATTATGTGTAATTAACTTGTTTGTCGAGATAAAACTGTCTTTAAATTAGAAGGAAATTGTTTTTTAAAAGCTAATTTTTAAGGATAGTCATAAATTTTACAAAGTTTCAAATAAATACATTTTCTTTAACATGAATATGTTTTAAGTAGAATCAGTGTACTTTTTACAGCTTCCTTACTCAAAGAAACATGTCAAAACTACGATTTTTATTTTCATTTTTAGTTTGTAGAAAATAGTGATTTAGCAAATGAGCATTCATCTTCCTTCTGCATCCTCTTATTAAAATGTATCTTATTTGATATAATTTATCTTTAACTTATAATTTTTTAATGAAATTTTACCAAAAAATATTCTCATAAAATATTACAATGTCAAGATCTTTAAGGATTCTCAACTTAAAAAAAAATTATATTTTTATAGCAAACTAAGCTTGAATTTTTAGGTAAATTCGATAGATGTACTCAAAATATAATCAACAGAATATTAATTACTAAAATACTGTGGATATGATTATATAAAATAATTATGCAGTGATTGATTTAACTGATTTCAAAGTATAAGAACAGTTCAAAATTTATCTTAGTTGATAAAATTTATCTTTAACTTATCTTTTACATTAAAGTTTTACCAAAAAATACTAATAAAAGGTTTCATTTTCAAAATCTTTAACATTTACCTAATTAAAAATTTTATATTTTTATTGCAAATTAAACCTGAAGTTTTAGGGAAATTCAATAGAGGTACTCAAGATGTAATCTACTGAATATTAATTACTAAAATACTGTGAATATGATTATATAAAATAATTATGCAGTAATTAATTTCTAAAAATGATTTCAAAGTATAAGAACAGTTCAAATTAAAAGTTTTAAGTGCATGAAAAAATAATAACTATGATATAGAAATAGATATTTTTATTAGATTTCTAGCTAAGCATGTTTAAATGAGAAACCCTGTAAAGATATAGCTGAGAATTATTATAACACTTACTTTAGTCAGCATGATGATTTTGGAAACTTGGTATCAAGTCACTGTTCCAGTGTGATGAACCTGAAGATGCTTAACCTTTTTATACCAACTCTTGGAATGTAGTCCCATCATTTGCAATTGTCGAACACCTTCAAAAAAATTGGGAAAAACCAAAACAATCAGATTTTGAATTGGAAGCGTAGGATTAATAAAGAAATCCTTGACGACAACTGCTTCTGCGTAATCAATCATCAACAGATCGATTGAACAGCTTGGAATCGTCTTTCATCAATTATTAATTAGCTTAAATCCTAAACTGATTGAATATTTGAACAGGGCGAGGTCGATTGTGGTTGAACGTTCCAAAAAAGGGACCCCTGAGTGCGAGTGGTCAAACAAGGACCGTAAGCAACTCAGAAGGACAACATGGAGTCTAGTGAAGTGAGGCATACATTAGAAATGCCTGCTGTCTATGATTTATGATGTAAAAGGGTGCAACTAATCGAGTTTCTGTTACAGTGAGGACTCAATGGCCATGTCTTTGGTAGAAGCAGCCCCAGGTGTAGAATGATTACCTGCTCTGATGCAATCAAAGAATCAACCACAATAACATATAATTAAAAGCTTATTTCCAGAGGTACCGGTAATTAATTAGTCCTTCCATCGTCGTTTTGTCAAATGTCTCCAGATGTGTAAGGAAGTAGCAATGTGAATGACTTGTTGTTATTTTTTTTACATGTAATCATACGTCTTGTAATTGTTTGAGCAACATCGTCTAACTTGCTATGTAAATGTAACAGCTTCATTCTATCACTCAATACCATTTTACAACAGACTTCAAGGTCTCTAATTTGTCGATTCTGCGTTTTAACTTTAGGTGTGCGATGAATTAATTAAGTGAAAGACAGTAACTTGTTTTAACTTGATGTTATCGACAAGGTTGTTTGGGAAAAAAATGATACTAGTATTTAAATGATTAATACTCAATTTTTCAACTGTTAATATTTAATTATGTAAATCAGCGAATCCTTTTTTGAGTCACCTGTTTATCTTTTATTCTCACATAAATGTGTCATTAATAAGCGTGGACAATTTAAATACAAGGTGAACATTTTTGTTGCTTTTTAAAGCATACAAAATAGAAGTTTTTATAATCTTGTGGGAAAAATCTTTACATAATAGCTTTCGCAAGATTGCTATTCAGTGTTTCTGTATATTTCAAAATGCTAAATTTCCTTTAAAAAAAGGTTTATGGTTACATTTTAACGGAGAAATTAATTTTTTCCGTTATCATTTAACGCATATTTTTGCTCAAAAATTTATAATTATAAAACTAAAATGTCGTATTCATATTGATGTAATATACCCTACATCTTTCGAAAACTTCTAAACTTTCTTTTATTTAGCATTGAAATTTTTTAAACTTTGATTTTCTAACAGTTTTTTTACGAATCTTTCATCAACATTTCTGGAATGAATTCTTTATTTATATCTTTTTTTCATGAAAGTGCAGAATTAAATTTCGATTTTAAGGAAAGGGATTTCTAAAGCATTTTCGGACATGCATATTAGATGTTGTTAAAATACAAATTAATATGTATTACACAATATGTATTATGTATTACACAGCAGAGAGTAATATTTCACAAGGAACTTGTTATTTCCTTGAATTTCAACTTATTTGATATTAGCCCGTTTAATTTAAAACCCTCAGACCATCAGTTAGTTCAATTAAAGGTTTAATTTAAAAAGTTTAATGTTTGTGCAAATCTCTATATCTTATGGTTAATGTAATCGATTATTATTAATAATAATGGATAATAATCGACTATATTAACCGTAACAAATAGAAATTTGCACAAATATTATTGATTAATAGATTTATTAATCGCTTACAGCGGTTACTGTTGATAATAACTGATTATAATTACTAATAGCTGTATTAATAACCGTAACCATAATAATAATATTTTATATAGAGCATATTACTGCAACATATCCTCTATATAAAACGTCAATAATTGTTAAAAAAAACATTATTATATGATAATATGATTATGTTAATCTAGTTTAATCGAACGCACATTAATGAATTTGCATTCGAAGTTCAAAGATGTTTATAAGCTTTCCACCATGATCTCTGGATAATATATTCTTTGTTCTTAAAGCATCCAAGTAGTTTTCCGTCCAATTTATTTATTATAACATAAACTTATAAAGTCAAAAATGGTTATATAAAACTTTTTCATTGCCAAATTGCATCGAAATTTATTATTAAATTTGTAGATTCAACGTATTCATATAATGTTTGAGCTCTTGAATGTATGAACAGATTTATGTCTATTCCGAGGCTTTGGATATCAAACTTGCTTGATATAAATTTAAAAACTTAAATTTATTTATTCTTGAAAATTATGTAACTTGATACATATAACATTCTATCGATTTTTAACTGAATCAATATGATAGTTTATTTCTAAAAAAATAATTATCCAATTATATAGTAGAAAAAAACCGTCAAAGAAGTAATATATGTCACTTTTAATTCAAACGAGATGTATATATTTAAGATGGAGATCATAACGAAGTTTGCAATGACTAATTCTCCAAAAAATTTTAAAATATAACGAAATGAAAAAATGGAAGATATCACCTTAATTTCTGTTAATAAAGGAGAATGTGCGTTTTTTAAAGCTTAGCAGGCCATTTCGTTTGACTTAGAGTTAAAAATTTGAAAAAAAAAATGCTTTAAGGGTCTGAATTATAAACATTGAGGGTAATTAAAATTTAATTAATTAAAATTCTAATCAAAGATGTTCTAAACGTTAATCCTTATTTTAATGAATTAGATTAAGCGATATTTTCAGAAATTTCTGCAATAACTTAAATTGGAAATAAAAAAAAAATTGAACTTTAACCCATTTTAATATCTAAATGCTCTCTTTTTGTTAATATTAATTCAATTGCGTAATTTTTTCCAATTATAAAAAAAATACTTAATATTCAGAATTTTTAACCTAATTTTTAACCAACTTTTGTATTTTAAATGAAATTTGTCTTGATTGTTTTATCAAATATTTGAACCTGCGATTTTCTTTCACTGTAGAACGTTAAAGAAGAAATATTTTGTTTATTATCTGGCTAATTTACAGAAAGAATAAGAAAGAGAAGTACAGCATCAAGAAAATTAACACGTAAGTAACGAAATAGCTACATTTTTAATGTCATTCTATTATCTGTTTTGTTATTCCATTAGGAAGATTCATATCTGGAATTATTATAATTAGTCTATTAAAATAAAACGGCTTTAATGTATTTCACACTGTGATGCTTAAAGATACTCTTTGAGGAAATCATGATCAGGTTACACAAAAAGGGATTGATTTAAATTAAGCACATCCAATATTCAGTAAACTGGGTGGCCATCAAAGGAGGCTTATTTATAATGTATCATTAATATTTCTTAAATAAACATATTCATCTTTATATTCTTGTTAATTATTAATCCATACTTCATTCTTTATAACGTTTTCCTGTTAGACCTGTTCTTTATAATGCTGTCCTGTTAATTTTGTATTAATAAATAGAGGCAGGCAATGCATTCAAAATAGAGTCATGCGTAGAAACTGCAAAGATTTTTTTTTCTTTCCGACAATCTCAAAAAAGGATATTTTCTACAGTATTTTACGATATTCTTTTCTATAACACATATGATTTAAGAAAAGTTTTCTATTTTAAGGAACCCATGTAATTTAAATCCTAGGAAAATATGCATCATTTTTTTTCTTTTAATATTATTTTTAATTTGGTGTTATGTATAGTTTTGTAATATAATATATTACTGAAGGAAAAAATACTAAGCAGACACTTTTGTAAATGTTCTGTTTTATATTTAGGAAAACATATATATATATATTTAATATTATAACAATATATTCATAAACGTAGTAGTAGAATAAAATCCAGATATAGTGTCTCACAAAAGTGATGGGACACTTGTGCTTTACAAAAGGAAACTCTAATAAAATAAATTAAAAAAAACATGTACAAATTGTTTGTGGGTGTGTTTCATACTTAAATTTAGTAACAATTATTTCCATAACATACATTTTGTCAAAATATTAAAATATTAATTTAATAAAAATACAATTGTTTAGAACGGAGCAAAAAATAGCTCGCATAAGTCATGAGACACCATTAGATATACAACAAAGTTCGTCTGAAATAAGCAATAAAAATATTTTTGGTGGTTTTATTTTTACACAAAAGCAATTGGCAATAATTTATAAAATCGTATGCAGTATTTCTCTCCAGTTTGTTTTGGAATTTTTGTGTTTTTTAGCTCTGTGCAGACATGAATGCTAAACGAAAAGAAACTTCGCCTGAAATTCGAAAATTAGATATTAATTTGCATATTGAACGTAGAAAATCTATTAGAAAAACTGCTGAAAAAGTTAACTTGTGTCATTCAACAGTTTTCAATACCATTAAACGATATAAAAAGACTTGTATTATTCAGGATAAAAGAAGACCTGGCCGACCATCAAAGCTATCCAATGGAATAAAGCGAATTATCGTTCAAAATATTAAAAAAAAAATCCAAGAAAGAGTGCACCTAAAGTTGTTGCTGATTTACAAGCATTATATGGAATAATTGTTAATCCTGAGACTATTAGAAGGGTAATTCGATCTGCTGGATATCACGGTAGAGTAGCCAGGAAAAAATTCTTTGTAAGTGAAAAGAATAGAAAACTCAGACTAGCTTTCGCAAAATCCAACATAAATAAGAATTCTGATTACTGGAATAAAGTTATATTTGATGATGAGAGTAAATTTAATATATTTGGTTCTGACGGTAGAATCTTGGTGTGGAGAAAACCCAGGGAAGAATTTCGCAAACAGAACTTGGTGCCAACAGTAAAACATGGTGGAAGAGGAGTTATGGTATGAGGGTGTATGTCGTCCGCTGGAGTTGGTAATCTTGTTTTTATTGACAATTTAATGGATCAGTACAAATATATTGACATTTTAAAGCCAAAATTTGAAATCTTCAGCACGAAAATTGAACCTTCATAACGATTTTAAATTCTACCAGGACAATGACTTCAAACACACTGCTTTGAACGTTAGTCTCTGGCTGCTGTATAACTACCCTGAAATAATAAAAATACCACCACAATCTCCAGACTTAAATCCCATAGAGAATATTTGGCAAGAAATGGAATCAAGAATTCGCAAACACATCATTTCTTCAAAACAACAATTAAAATCGGTGCTTCAAAAAGAATGGGGTAAAATCACTCCAGAAATCACAAAAAATAGTCGAATCCATCCCAAGAAGATTAAATCATGTTTTAAAAGTAAAACGAAATCCAACAAAATATTAAAACCTTTTAAAAAGCAAAATTTATGGATAAATATTTGATAGAAAAGTAAGTGTCCCATCACTTATGTGAGCCATTTTTGCTCCGTTCTAAACAATTGTATTTTTATTACATTAATATTTTAATATTTTGACAAAATGTATGTTATGTAATAATTGTTACTAACTTTAAATATGAAACACACCCAAAAAAATTTTGTACATGTTTATTTCTTTATTTTATTAGAGTTTCCTTTTGTAAAGCACAAGTGTACCATCACTTTTGTGAGACACTGTATTTATTTTCGCAGGTATAAGTAATTTAAGGAAATATCAGACGATTTTCTTCAAGCATCTTTTGGTTTTTCTTTATTTCTATTTTAGATATTTCTAGAAACACCTATTATACATTTTATAAGTTTTTATACATTTTTAGCAGTTAAAAATAAAATAATAACGAAATAAAGTATAGAGATTCATTTTTAAATATAAATGATTAGTTAAATTTTTGGTGATATAAAAATGTCATAGAAGATTTAAAGAATAAAATTCTATTAAAAAATTAATAAGCAAGTTTTAAAACATTTGAATTCATTTTAGAACAGTTTTGGGCATATTTAGTTGTACCTATAGGAACTTTGTACCAAAATAATAGTATTTAATAGAATAATTTTAATAAAATGTATCATATTTGATAAAACACAATATAAGAAACAAAATCAATTTATATTTATTTATGTTTTTGAGCCAATTTTTCGGAGGGCTTTACCTGCTGCTAAACATTAGTAGATGAAATAATTTAATAACCCCAGAGACAACAATCTCAAAATCATAATTCTATATTTTTATGTTAATTTTAACCTTATTTGAAAAAGAAATACAAAATTATACGATTATGAAATAGTTTTAGTAGAACTGATCCATAAATAAGAACACGCCTTTAATTTGTATATTCGATAGATAGTATTTTAAAATAATATTCTAGTAAGTTTAAGGATGTGATTTTTCCTTTATTCATTTTAATACTTTAACCATTTTATTTTGTTTTCAGTAAAATCTCTGATGCGTAACTCGTTATTCTTGGTTTCTTAAATAAAATATTTTTATGCATAAAATTAAGATAAATGCTGTAACCTTGTTATTTTAATTGCTGCTCATTTGTTTTGTTTATTGTATACAAGTGAATTTAATGAAGTCGAATCCATTGATAATATCATAGTAGAATTATTAATGCAGTTCTTTAAATACTCCAGCTACTGAATTTGAACATTATAATTTCAATATCGGTCTTTATATGAATTGCAGATATGTTAAGCACAATATTACTTCTTTTCCATTCAATATTAGAAGAAAGATATTTAATTATTTGATGAAATAACGAATTTTATTGCAGCAATAAAATTAAACGAGGAAAATTATGGAGAAAAGTATTCTTTAAAAAAATGAAGAAATCCAGGATATAATTACAAAATAATTAGATTTGTATCAGTAATAAAACAATTTTTTTAAACTTTAAATGATATAAAAATCAGGTTTCTGTAAAAGTATTTCATAGATTTATCACAGAAAAATCTTCAACTTCTTGGGGATTTTTAATTAGTTGAAACTCTTATTAAAGGATTAAAAATCGCTCTAAAGTCCATATTACCATTTTCTAAATATGTGTGATGTTCGATAGCAACAGATCAACTAAGTGTCCTATAAAACTCCAATTGACACAGATTCACTTTTATTAATACTAGAAACAATAATATGCAAATCATTAAAAGGATACACACATTATATTCCCAGTAATAATTTTGATAGTAATGTTATGTATATTTTTCAAACTTTATAGTTTTGTCCAATATTTTATATAGATTCTATTTAATATATATAGATTTCATTTGTGTGGTATATTTATGAAATAAAACATATAATGATGATAAATGATAAACATCTAATGGTCATAGATTAGAAAAGAATTCGAAAACGAGAACTACAGTACAAATCTTTTAATTTGCATTGAAATTCTTAATAGTGAATTAAAAGATTTGTTTCACAAATCTTTTAATTTAAAAAAAATTACGTTAGTATTTATAAAATATACGTTAATACTTATTATATTATATGTTAGTACTTATTAAATTTTTAATATGAATACTTTTCAACCCTTTGAATTCGAAGGAGTAATTCGATGCATAATTATTCACCTAATACAAAAACTTGTTTATTGCTCCGAACGATGCTATTGCTAGTTCATGTATCATAAATCATATTTTATGCTGATGTCATAAAAAATATATGCTTTTTGCTTCAAATGAACCGACTATTTTATATTTGCTAGAACAAATAAATCAGATTTTCGCTGGTAATTCAAACACCTCCTTCTGCATTCAATAAACACTCCATGAATAAGCCAGAGGCGCTCGGAGGTCAGGCAAACGACATTGTTACGCCATTTCCCAACTACACAAAGACGATTCCTATTAGAATAAATGACCATTCCAGCCTTTTTAATCCCTCTTCCAGTCTACCCTCTGCTGAAAGACGACATGCATCGTCAACTGCATTACTTTTCTCCAAACTTTTCCCGTCGTTTCCCAAGAGATGGAGCTAGTTAGAACAGATTAAGTAGTCTTTAACTATATCGTACGCATTTCGGGGAACTTGACTCCACAAATGGCGCGAAGAATCGTTATCCCTGCTAAGATATTTTGAGAGGGATCGGGGGAAGGGGGGAGAAAAACATTTTTGACGGAACACCGGTTTAATTTCGAGGCAATGAGGTGGCAACAGCAATTCGTCGTTCGAAATCTCTCGCCATTTTTAAAATGGCTCCCGCGTGGCCAGAGCGTCGGTTCATAGTTAGCCTGGAATCGAAAACTTCATCATCTCTTTTCCTGGTCGTGTATAGATATATACAAATACATAAAATAGATATCCTTGAGGTGTGGGTGGAAGTGCAAAGTGGTAAGCAGAAAAGTGCTTTTCCATCTGGTGGAACCCCCCGTTCAGAGGGGTAATGGTGCAAAGTAGATAAATACCCGTGTCTCCGTGGAAGATTATACTAATACATATCGTCTGAAATGCTATATATAGAATTTTAATGCTAATTTTAAGCTGTTTTTATTTTTATTTTATAGTAATTCGCAATGAGTAATAAAATATATCTTTTATATGCACCAGAAAAAATTAGAATTTCGTATGTGTGTTTGAATGCGCATTTTTAATTTCGTAAATTAACAGGGATGTTATTGCTTTCTGTTTTAAATTTCTTGATCTACTTTTTATTAATTTGGTTCCGATACTTCAAGTTCAAAGTCAAAATCGGAGGATTTGTAATAGCAGAATACTTTGTTTTGAGAAAGAGTAATCCAATAATTTAAATTCAAAAATGGAGCAATATGCTTTATTTAATGTATTTTAATTAATTAAAATGGCGATATTTTGCTGAAAGTATCGAATTTTTTGTTCTATGTTATTTCTGAATAACCTTCCTCATAATATCATATGAAATGTGTTTAATTATTCTTTTTCTTAAGAAACTATGTTCACTCTTATATTTATAAAGTTTACATTTAATGCTATTTAAAATTTTCAATTTCTCTTATACAATTTTCTAAAATTTTAAATTTTGGCAAATTTTTCTTGCGAGTTAAAATTTAATGTATATTTTATTGTTGAAATTTGGAATAATAATTTCTTAATATATCTTGCACTTCTTGAACCAAAGAATAAATAATCCTTGATTTTAAAAGATTTTACGGCTGTTTAATACTTTATAATATTAAAAAATGGAAATTTACTATAATTTTCCCGTCGAGTTACCGAAAAAATGAATAAAAGTACAGTTTATTTATTTGTTCTGGGACTAGGTGATACATTTTTAAGCCATCTGCAAATTACAATAAATCATTTGATAAATTTCTGACCTAGAACTAGTTTGCTTTTTACCTGCTTTTAACTGATATAAATGTTTTCCAATTTTCAGAAATTTGACTTTTAATTGGTAGATTGTTTCGCAGGTGCTTCAAAATCTATTTTAAGCAGAAAAAATTTACAGATAAAAGTATTTCATTACATTCAAAAAATAAATTTTTTTTCATGAATGAAGTCATATACCTTAAGGCGGATTGAATGATTGATTAATTCAAATTTTATTGCATAAGAGTCATGTTTGACCATGTTCGATTAACATATAATATTTTATTTAAGAAACGATATCATCTCTTCGTTTTGAAGTTAGATAAGGATGAAAAAGAAAATAAGATGTGCATTTTCAACCACTAATTACCACTATTTTAAATTAGTGAATAAGATTAAATATAAAATAGGTAAGTCCACTTTCAAAGTTTTTTTTTTTCATTGAGATTGTTAGACGTTACTTTTTTTTTCAATAGCATTTTAAGTGGCACGGAGATAAAAATTAAATTCAGAAACCTCATAACTATGAAGAATTATTTAGATGTGCAATACAAAATTTGATACATATGTACATATTTTAGTCTTATGAAAAAGTATGTTTGGATAATGATCATTACTTTGTGCAATTTATTTTATTATAGTGATGAACGTTTGTGCCTTATTCATGTATTTACATATACAAATTTGATAAAATAACGGAAAGTTAATATATTATTTTATTATAATGTTTAAAATGATTTAATGAAATCTAAGATCACAAATTTCAAGTTATCATGTGAGAACATTATTATTTTTAAATCATTATTTCTCTTAATTAATTTAAGTCATTAACCAGCTTAAACCGGTTTGAAACAATCACGAGACTTCTCTCTCTCTCTCTCTCTCTCTCTCTCTCTCTC
>JAPMOR010102437.1:425959-455584 GCA_026543865.1 Argiope aurantia | reverse complement strand
ATATATACAGAGAGAGAGAGAGAAGTCTCGTGATATATAATATTTAAACTTTCATTTTCAATTTTTATAGCTGGCAAAAAAAGTTTTGGAGCTCGACCGATTTTGAGATGAAATAACAGCTATGATGTCATAGTTCTACCTCAACCTTTTAAAAACGTATCTCCTTTCAAAGAAACATACATAATAATATTGCAATACTGGTAAAAGCAGGTAAAAAATATATGCGATTAAAAGATGATGATGAAAATTGCCATTTATGCTTTATTCTTTGCCTGCGCGATTTCGAGCATCGATATTTATTGTCTACGGGATTTCGAGCTTCAAAAGCTCCTAATAAAAACATCATTTTCTCCCATGATAATAATAAAAAAAATTTAAAAGAAAAATTGATTACATGTATTTGAATGAAAATGAAGAAACATTTTATAAATAAATGAATAATTCTATCAATATAAAAATTCTTTTTATATTTTTTAATTATTTTTTGTTTTATTTCAGTTTTCTATAACCTAATAAATGTCTCTTTCATATATGACATATGAAACTGTTGCAAATAACTGTTACAGAAATATGAAAAGTTTTCTACAAGTTGAATATTATGTTAACAAAAAATTCTATGGAATCGGGTAATATTTCGTGTTAAAACTGAACGAACTAGGAAAGCTCAGTTCTATTATAAATATAAGAAAAAAAATTTTATATAATTTGCAGATTATTTCAGAAAAATATTTTCAACAATGCTTCCAATCTACAAAATTATTATTTGCTCGAGCGCATAGAGTTTGTGTAAATGCGCAAGAACGATAAAAAAATAATTTCTTGTCGAAATTACGTGGGATTTCATTTAGAGAAATGTTCAAACATCATTAATCTCCATTAACAGAATAAAGTGTAATTGAATAAGTGTTATGTTAATTAAGAACGTAACAGTTCCAAAGAGGTAATGATGAAAAGATCCAACTGCCCTTTCAACTTTTTTACAAACGATGCAAAAAAATGAATTAATGATCTCTTATAAAGCTCACAAAACAGCATGCCATTTTAAATTCTTCATTCTGCGTTTTAAAACAAAAATAAATAATTATATCAAGCAAGAAATGTGAATAACGATATGCTGTTAAGCTCATCTCAGCCGTAAAAGACAACAGAATGATGATGCAATGTTACGAATGAGATAACAATTGCTGTTGTTTGGCTCGCCTCTATACAACCCTGCTCTCATCTGTCAACCCACTGGTTAAGCGCCAAAGGCTTCTGATTGCATCATAACTATCTTTAACTACAGGCGATGACGAATCAAGAGAGAAATAGAATTTGCCAGCTGATTTACGCATCCAGACCTTTCCTCCTTCCTCATTCTTTTACGACTAATTCGCGTTTCAAAACGAAAGCCAACATTTAAATTATTTAAGCGCTTCCCCACGTTTATGTCTGAATTTCTGAATTTTCCCTTTATATTTTTTTATCAATAAAATAATTTTGTAATCATCTTTTGGATTGTCCGGTAAATTATTGGGATCATAAAAATATCTCATTTTTATTCTTTTCCTATTAGTTTGATTTCCTATAAGTCCTATTAGTTAGACAATTCGCATCTCAATTTATAAATTTATTTTCAATAAAAATTTATATAAAATCTTTCTTTTGGATTATTCGTTGAATTATTCCAGATGAGCAATTGTTAGCATAAAAATATTTCATTTTCTTTCTTTTTCTGTTTGATTTTTTTGAAGAAAAAGGAAATTGAAATTACCTTCAATAGTCAAAATTCGCGTCTAAATTTATAAATTTGTTTGTTTGTTTTTATCAATAAAATCCTTTTATAAGCTCTTTCATTTGGATTATTCGATGAATTACCCATCTTGCATTTGGTATCATAACAATGTTTCCTTTTCATTCTTTTCTTGTTAGTTTGATTTTTTAAAGAAAACTAACATTGATATAACCTTAGCTCATCACATTTGCATCAAAATTTATAAATTTATAGATATGATACGCCTTTTTTGGATTATACGATAATATCTGTGATTCTATCAAGTTATTAAAATCGTAAAAATTAATCATACTTCAATATCTTTTTTATTTGTTTGATTTTTTGAGAGAAAAGTACTTTGAATATTATTTAGTACTTCACACATCATTGTCTTAATTTATGAATAACATTTTAGATTGCTTTTGTCTGTAAATTCTTTTTATTCATCATTTATTTCGATAATTTGGCAACATTTATATTTACAGTCATGCAGTTAAAAATATCTAAATTAGTCGTTTTTCATTCTTTTCTTACTAGTTTGATTTCTGGCAGGAAACTATGAAATTAGAACATCAGATATTTGCTTTTAAATTTATAAAATTTTCTTAGTTTTTCCATTAATAAAATGCTTTTATAAGTTCTTTATTTTGACTTTTATTATTATTCGACGATATTTTTGTTCCTATATTAAAATTGGCATCATCCAAATTAATCATTCGTCATTAAATATTTCTGAAGGAGGAATAAGCGCAGTGCACTTCCACCAAAATTTATAAATACTGTTTTAGATTGTTAATGTAATGCTTTTAAAAGCTTTTTATTTTGCATTATTCAATGATATGTATGCTCATCTCATGTAGCCAGAATAATCTAATTTTACCGTTCTACATTATTTTCCTACTAGTCAGAATTTTTGAAGAAAAATTAACATTGGTACCATCTTCATACATCTAACATTTGCATTTAAGTTTATGAAATTTGTCTTAATTTCTTCATCTTCACAAACCTTTTATTTTCGATAATTAGACATTATTCCTCTTAAATCATTTCGAAATGTTAAAATTCTTCTGTGCATAATTATAAGGAAATTTAGGGATTTAAATATCCAATTTATAAATATTGTTTTAGATTGTTAATGTAAATGCTTTTATAATCTCGTTAATTTGCATTATTCAATTATATTTTTCTCTTCATATATCTGGAGTTATCTAAGTGATTAAGGCAGTAAGCGAGATTAAGATAATAGGCTGATTTAGCGGAAAGGACATTTGACAAAAAAAAAAACATGCTATTTAGCCGATACGTCATCAATAAAATTATTTTTGCTTAAAGAATAAATAATCTATCCTTTGCTTTTGAAATAATATCATTTGCATAAAGATTAAATAAAATATCTATCGATTTGAATATCCTTTTATAATAAATTAATGATAGTAACCGAGCACCAGACATTTAGCCGGGTTCTGTTTATGTTAAATTAGCATAAATATAAGTAAACTTATGAAGAGAGCTGTAAATAATCACTAGTTCACTTTTCAATTTTTAATTTCTCGTACGCAAAGTACAGATAATTATTGTAAACTTCAAAAAATTTGGAGTAGAGATAATTTGAGGAATCTCGACGTTTCAGACATCTCCGAGTTCGAAAGTATATTTTTGGCATTATATCTGTCTATTATAAACATTATAATTCAAAAGAGGTTTGAACTAGACGAATGAGATCTGGTATATATATCATATTTTTAAAGTTTTATCAAATTTTAAATTAAATCCATTCAGAGAAAGTCTGCCCGAATAAGGCAATAAGTCAATTACAAAATGAAGAGAGTTATATGGGTAAAATGTGCTTCAGATTTAAAATGTAGATACACACATTTAATATTCAAAACGTATAAAAGTATAAACGTATAAAGTATAAACGTAAAGTATAAACGTATAAACGTATAAAAGGTCGAATCAGATCACTCTAGAAATTGATCGTCTGTCGATCTATTCTTTTAAAAGGAGATACTTGTAAGAACTTAAAAACATATTAACTTAAGTTACGAAATTTGGTATCTTATGTTGTAACAACAATTATAATTAATTATATTTCAAATTTTTTTGCAATCAGTTAGAAGAAAGTCTTTTAAAAAATATTCGATCTTTGGCTATTATGTATTAATTGCATTTATGCAATTAATCGCCAAAAATTGCATGCTAATATATTATTTTCATGACTATTATTTGCCAGTGAATGCGATTAATAATTCAAAAGTATATTTATTACGAGAAAGTATTGGGACATTCTCCCCTCTGGTTTCTTTTTCTTGTAAATACTTGACAAAATCACTTCTGGGCGCATATTTTTCCTTCAGCTCCTTCTTATATATCTTTCTTTACTTCGTACATTCTTATTTCGTAGATTATTTAAAACAACTTCAAATGATTGAAATATTGTTGATAATAACGGATGTTGGAAGTCAATGCATTTCATTATGAAAATTAAAAATTAAAACATGCTACATAATTTAAATATCCTGTTATCTGAGAAATGATCTCTCCTAATATGATGTATATAATAACCTTGCTTAATGAAGGGTTAATAAAATCGATGGTTAAAAGATAAAGATAGAAGCAATAAGTAAAAGAAGGCAAACCCAAAAGCTGACAGTTCAATATAGACAGGCGTATGAAACATAATACTTTTAACAAGATTATCATTAGTAATCACTATTCGCCCATCAATCACGGTGATTGATGGCAACTTAAAAACTGCACACACTGTGAATCTAAACGGGAGTATCAGTGCCTATGAAGAACCACGTGATATCGCAAGTGAATTTTAATGCACAAAATAAAAAATCGCAAGTTTCAATATTTTAATATAGATAAGAAGGTGAAGTATATTTTGTAGCCAAGAATTTGAGAAAGATTAAATCTAAACATTTTAGTTGCCGTTAATAACTGTCTTATTGTTCAATTATTAAATTATCTTATATCTTTAAACGAGCAGTTCTTCTATATATATAAATTTATTCATTTATTTCATGTGTCTCGAAAACGGCTCTAACGATTTGGATCAAATTTTGTATTTAGGTAAGGTTTTGCGCTTTAAGTTTATGTATATGAAACTTTTCTTAATAACTATTAGTGCCTTCTTCTATCTGCTCTTTTGCTGACAATGTCATATAGCGCATCTCGTAAATTTTGGGGGTAATTGCATCGCTGCCATGGGATGATAACCTACTTGTACCTCAAAGTTTTATGAGATGATTAAAATAATTATGAGATGAAGTAAGATGGAAAAATATTTATATTCAATCAGTATGTGATTTATATTTGAATATTTTCTCCGAAAAACACAATTTTACAAAGAAAATAAATAAATAAAACTGCCGAGGGAAGCTTGACCACCCAGATATTTACAAATAAAACTGGCAATAATGCAATAAGTTCTTGATTGGAAGCCTTTTATGAGTTATAGCCTTCTATACAGAATTTTAATGAGTAAAAACTGAGATTTCAATTTAGATATATATTTGTTTTTTTTAATGTAAATATGTTGGGGTTATTTGGAAAAACAAATTTTTGGTTTTTAATTTGTCTTAGATGGTGAAAATGATATTTGATGTCGCAACTCTTACTCAAATTTCCACGTCGTACTCGAAATAAACCATCTGACCTTGACGCAATTAATCACTACTGCAAATAAATGCATGGCAAATTGACGATGGAACAAGTTCTCCCATGGTCTTTTGCACTTGATGCTGGGACTTGATGCATTGGACCCAATTGGTCCAATAAAGATTTAAAAGCAAGATTTTTAAAATTTTATATAAATTAAATTATTCCATAATCGTAAAGAATAAATTTTGTAATCAATTTTTCATTTTCTTCTAAATGCACTGTACTTCTGAAATTTTTTGAACTTCTGCATTTTCTCAGACATGATATTTAAAAATTTTTACAATTTAATCAGTTTATATATTAAGAATAAGTTCTATTTAAATAAATTTAATTAATTCCACAAGAACTTAATGAATGCAGAATTCGGTTCATTGTTTAGATCGAAACTGATATAAAGATGTAATAATATTTATAATAATGAATTATAAAATAAAAAGTATAAAAATAGAAAATAATTAAAATAAAAAAGGATTTCTACTTCTTAGTATATTAATGAAAGATTCTATAAACTTTTTATTAGATTTAACAGATAGCAATTTTTTATAAATGATAATATATCTAACGATTATAGTTGCATATAAATTATTTGATAAATATAATATTTAGAATATTTAGAGTAATATTTATTTTTTTTTTATTTACATATAAATTATTTAAAGAAAAATGTTCGCTAGATAGATGCCACTAAATAAAGGTTATAAAATGTTCTCATATTTTCTTTCAATATACGAATTTGCTTTAGTTTCTTGGTATTTATTTGAAAAAAAATAATCAGCAACCAATAAAAAAACAAAAAAAAATGCCTTTCATTATAAAAGAATGTAACGTTGCTGTCCAAAATTAAATGAAAGATGTGTGCTAATTAAAAACAATTAGGAAAAAATGGCGGATAGATAGGCATAATCAGAACAGGTTTCTTTTGCGTCGTTTATTAATATTGATACATCCCAAGGTCTCAACTAACACTTTACAAATCATATAAATCCATTACCTGTCTCATAATTTTTAAGTGCTGTTTATGGCTCTTAATTGAGCAAAAAACATTTGTAAATGCCGAGGATAAAAAAAATCCGAGGCTTATTAACTTTAAACATCAGATATTGAACTTTTGTTTAGCCCACTGACAGTAAATTTTGCGTTTAATGATATTGATGTCTTTCTTAAAACAAGGTTATATTTGAATTCTGATTATGGTTTCAGTTTTGGAATCTTTTAATGTTGTGCATATAATTTCGTCTTAAATTTTAAACTCCACTTCTTTTAGACATTTTAGATTATATTTGCCGCTTTCTTTCGTTCTGTGTTGATTTTTAAATGAATAATTAATATAAAAAATATTTTATTTCTTTAAAGGTCATTAAATTTATGGACAAAATTTCGATTTTGATTTTTTTATCCATTAAGTTTTTATTTTATTAACGTTCAATTTTGAAGTTGCATAAAAACAGACTGCGTAATTTCAAACTATATAGAAATAACAAAGTAAAATCTGGACATTTCTAAGCATAATTAATTTTCTTCTACTTGGTCAATTATTGCAGCATAACTGTTTTATATTTTTCTATACAAAATAGATTGTAGGTAGCTCAAGGAGGCAAAAGTCAAATTCTGAATTTTTTCTCTTTTTCCCATGGATTATAAAACTCGGGATTTATGATTTTAATAACTCTTCTCTTAAAAGAGGCATCCACTGACTAAAATTCATAGAATTCAATGGGAACATGTTTGGCCTCTTTCACCTAAAATGCTTCATGTGACATATGTGATATGACTTAAATGATGGAAACAATCTTTAGCAAACTGAATAGTATTTTCTCATATTCTGTAATAAATGTCTTTCTAGCTTTTGATCATTGGCGATTTTTTGGTGACTAATCACTGGGTGAGATTAATACACAAGTTCTAGAAATCTGAATATGCAATTTGAATGCATATATTTTTCAACAATTGAAACCAAAATTTCGTATATTTATATAGAATGTACGAAATTTTAATATTTTTTATTTCTTACTTTCACAATACGTTTTGGAACTTTCACAATATTAAGTTGGTCTCTATCGGTATGCCAACCGATAGAAGGTTAATTCCTTAAAAGATTTGTTTCCAAATGTGACACATATTTTCATATATACAAAATTGCTATATAAATATGTTATGCATAATTTTATATTCATGATTCCCTCGATAAAGAATTTTTAGCATTGCTGTGCTAAACATTAAAATCTTGCTAAAGCCTTACATCCCAACTAATTATCGTGCACTTGAAGAATTATAATGATTTCATGTCCTGTGGTATCATATTGCTATTAAAATCATGAAATCTTGATATCAAATAATCAAGATTTCATGATTATTCATTTTTTTATGTAATTTTATTTATGTAATTTTCATGTAATTTCATTTTTATTTTCATTTTTGCATAATTTGCGCAGGTATTATGCAAACATTTTATTCCTTAGTATTTAACATTGAAAGAAAAATCACGCTATTAATTATTTGATGAAATAATGTAATTTTTAATTTCATTGTAACAATGAAAACATCGTAGAATTTTATGTTAAATGATATATTTAAAAATTATCGAAATACACAAAAAAAAACTGATATATTATATTGAGAAAAAACTGACACAAGATACATAAATTGGTATCATTATAAGGACATTTTTCTAAATTTTAAAATGATACAAACTAATAGTAAAATTTTCAGAAATTATCTTGGGGAAAAAAATGAAAAAAATGTGCTTATTTTTAAATTAAGTAATTAAAAAAAATAACACTCCTACATATATTCCAAATTTTTAAAGTATATATACTTCAAATGTAGAGGCTTTAACAGAATGCGACTATCCAACACAAACTCACGAATTTTTTTTTATTAGTAAAAAAATTCAGAAATGCTGGAAAATCTCACGGAATCGGTTTAGTCAGATTCAATCGATTTTTGATTATAAATCTGAAAATATTTTTTTTTCTTTCTTGCAAGCAGTAAACAAACTATTTAGTCGAATTCTAAAAGTTTAAGGGAATTCTACCATTAGCTTCTACCAAAATTCATTCAATAGTTTCCTTACTGGCGTTGATTTTTTTTTTTTAATCTTGTGTCGCGTGATAACTTTTCGAGAATTTGCTCGGAGCGTTGACTGACATTTCTCATTTCAACGATTTATGGTGTCTGAAGGAACTCAGTTTTTAGAATCTAGATGCAAACGTATTTTCATAAAGTTTTTACGAGCTTTAATTTATCGAACTTTATAATATGAGTTTTAGTTTGTAATATAATGGAGTGTATCGCTAAACAGGAGCAACATCAAAGAATGATATATATCTTTTAAAATAATGATTTGATTGTTAATATGTTGCACAGTTCTATAGAACAATTTATTTCAAGCTTGTAAAACTTAAAAGGAAATTATTTTATTCCTTACGTGACGGGCGTATAGTGTAATTCCTGACTGAAATAAAATATTTTTTATTTTCATATCTTCCTTAAGATCTGATCGATCAATTATGATTGAAATTTGATGCTCTTTATATTTTCTAAATGCAATTATAATTATTGTAAAATGTCATATAATTTTCTAAATTTTGATTATATACTCTCAAAGTTCTCCTTTATTGCATTTAAATTCTTTTTCATACTTTATATATATATTTGTAAATCATAATAGACGGTGAATCTAATGTATCTATCTGACTTACCTAGTATGTGTGGACTTTCGCCCAATTTTTTCTAAATTACCAGAATATTCACAATGGATTAGTCAAAGATTCTCCCTATGAATTTCAATTAAAACACAGTAAATGTCAAAATGATATAAATGAATTATCTTGTTAAAACGTAGTAAATGTGACACCAGACCCGGTATGATAGAAATAAGTATCAGTAATGTGTAAAACGCAGTAAATGTCGATGGAAATGCATAAAATTATTTCGTTAAGTGCCTGATTTTTTTTTTTTCTTTTCCTGTAAAATTTCGAATTTGATTTTTAATATGTTTTTTATTTCCAGTTGACAATTAATTTAGATGTTTAAAAATATTTCCAGTTTATTTAATATGACTTTTCTATTTAAAATACAGTTAGTTTTTCTTTATGTTTTGAAATCCTACGCATTTGGGCTGAAACTAAGCTGCTTAAAGGAATATTTAATTTTAAAGTATTTGAAAGTAAAGTATTCAAAGTATTCACAGAAAATAAATCGAAAAAGCACTTTCCAGTTTTCTCTTATTGACTTTAGTATCCAAAATACGTATTGAATCGTAGATGTTCTGTCGTAAAATTCTTGCATATTAATGTTGCCCTAAAAATTTGATACAAAATTCATACATTTGAGTGATTAAAAAAAAAAGTTTTCTTACTGCTCAAAATATTTAATATGATTTCTCCTCAATAGAAATTTTAAAGCATAGGAAAGGAAACATTTTTTTGATCTGATATGATCTTCATTTATGTTTACTTTCTCGTTTACGTAGTATAGAGAAAGTAAAATAACCGTGAAAAAATTCGAATTCCAGATTTTGACGAATCTCCACGTTTTAGATCATCCTTAATTCAAAAAACGCATCTTTGAAAATTGTCCGTCTATCTGTCTGTCTGTGACAAAGATAACTCAAAAACGCTTTGAGTTAGGCTGAGGAAAGTTTATATACGGTCTTTACACCGAATTTGCAGATATCTATCTGTAAAATCTATTCAGAGGAAGTCCGTCTATCCGGCTGTTCGAAAGTAAGTTAATATGACTTCAACAGATTCAATGCACAGATTTAATGCCTATTCTTTAGATACCTGTCAAAGTTTGGGACAAAACCAAGAAAGGGTTGACTGTCTATCTGTCTGTACTTTCAAAAACATGTAAAAACGATGACTTGAAAATGAGATTATTTAAATATATCAAATTTTGTATAGTATTTTTTGGTTAGAAATCTGGTTTTATGTGAAATCTTTGTTTCAATAGATTGAGAATAACATGCCCAAAAGAGAAATGTGATTTTCGAATACTATTAACCGCATTCCAAGGATTAATCGTCAAAGATGAAACGAGAGATTCGGTAAAAATGTTAGATTCACACCATAAGTTAATTTTTCGTAACTTTTGTACGACAATGCCATGTAACGCGTTTTTTTGGCATAAAAAGTTTATTAGAGAGTATGAGAGAAACTTTTGGGAGACCATGCCCATTGTTTTAAATTGGTCCTCGTTCATATTTAAATGCCATATTATTTTTTATTCCATTTCTGCAAGCATTTTTTATCCAGAAATACATATAACTGAATTTCAACCAAAATTCCCTTTTCAGCTTCAATACCGCTTAGACTTTGCATCTCGAGTCAGATACACTCATACCAATGTTCTACTAACTGTCACACAAGAAGCCTCTACGCGAATCCACGGAATTGTTGCACGGCAACAAATAATAAAACTTTTCTCCCCTTAAACTAAAAATGAAACGAAATAAATAAAATGGCCTACAATCCAAGAAGGAAAAATAAACACAAAAAAATCGGTCTCTCGTGTATCGTTAGACTTGATGCACGTTCCAATGATATCCATTCCTATGCTGTTGAGGTGGTGAAATTTTCTTTGCTATTTTCATTTGAAGCGGGGGGATGTACCTGCATTTTTTTTCACTTCCTGAGTGACTTTTAGGGGTGAAGGAGAAGGTCTGAAACATCCTTACGACAGAACATAGCTTCACCGATATTGCTGAGAAATGCATTTTCTGATCCGTCTTCACAAAGTTTGTAGGAAGAGTTTCGATATATGTATTTTTTTCTGGTTTTAAACAAAGCTTTCTGTTTCAAAATTGATTTAACATACAAAATATAAGAAATTATTGATATATATTTTTTTAGTAAAATTAATTGTTGTTTAAACAAATATAATTCAAATTGGCAATATATGAAATAACTATCATGCGATATATTTTACTTCGAGTATTTAAACTATGAACAAATTGCCGTGAAATTACCCAACTTTATTGCAAAATAAGAGTTATGCTGCCCAAATAGTTACATTGTTTTCGCTGCGTTGCATATTTTTATATAAATGTTAATGTTTGCTACGTTATTTTTGTTTAAAAACTAACTTCTGAACAAATGAATATTTCACTTCTAAATTCATGAAAATTCATGTTCATCAGTATATAAATTATCCAACTTTGTTTCAAAAATAGAGGTTTGCTGCCCAAACGTTACGTTATTTTCGCAACGTTACGTAATTTTGTTTAACCGTTAATGTTTGCTACGTTATTTTTGTTCAAAAACTAATTTCTGTACAAATGGATAAATCACTTCTAAATTCATGAGAATCATATCCAAGACTATTTATTGCACGAATTGTTGTATCCAGTATCTTACCACATAATGTCAACTTCATTTGTCATTAAATTTAATTTCAATTAGTTAATATACCTGTTTTCACTCTCAAACATAATGAACTGTATCACTGAAAATATGTATTTTTTCAGGTTGACACGTATTGACAACAAAATGCTGAAACTACGGATTATTCCTTGAAGTTTGAAATTTACAATATACTCACTTAAAATGTTACTAATTCATAGTTATAAATCATTTCTTTCTGTAAATAGGCTATTAAGTACAAACGAAATTCCAACAGTTCTGACAGAGATCATAATGTAGCACAAAGAGATTAACAATGAGCTATAATATGCAATTTTTTGGCCGAATATTCGTTAAGCCTTTCGTAGAAATAAATTCATACCAGTAATGCTCTTAAAAGAAAGTAAACTGATTTCGAACAAATTGAAAAAAAAATATCGTACTAAACTAAAATAGGATTCCAAAGAATTCCTTTTCCGAAGTCAAATTATCAATTGGAGACAAAAAGTGGCAAACAATGTTTAAAGTTTCCTTTGAAAAAAATAATTTATTCGTAGTTAAGTATTTTATGTCCTTTTTAAATCTCTAAGAAATTCAAAAATATCTGCCAAAAATCAATAATATAAAAGCTTTTATATCTAAACGTACGTTTATTGCAATTTTGCTTTAGACAGTTATAATATTTATCATATTTAGTCTTCAATTTTGCAATTCAATAATATTTGGGAAAAAATCATTTCTAGGTCAATTATTTCAGTCAGTTATTTATCCAAATATTTTATAAATTATTTGTTCAATCATTTCTTGATCAATCACTTCATTTTACAAAATCAACTGATCAATTGAGGATCAAACATGGCAAACAATGTTTAACATTGAAGTTTCCTTTGAAAGATAATTTATAATGAGGTTAAATATTATATAGCCTTGCTAATCCTATAATAATTTTTTTTAAAAAAATGTCTTAAATGGCGATAATCTAGAAGTTTGTATGGCTAAAGGTGTGTTTATTGTGATTTTGATTTTGGCAATTATAATGTTTAAAACGTTTAGTCTTCAGTTTTGCAATTCAATAATTTTCAGAGAATAATTTCAAACATAACTTATATTAAATGTTTCCGTAAAAAAATAAAACTGCTTGGAGTTTATTTCGTACAATTTTTTAATTATGTGCAGTTTTCTCACGAAATGACGAATCATATGATTCATTTGCTTATGTTTTCATATCATACTTACCAAAACTGGCACCTGACAAACTACTTCATCTGATAAATTCTAGAATTATTTCAATTTTCTCTAATTGTAGGCAATTTATGACAAATGAGATTATTTTATTATGTTTAACGAACAAAAGAGATCATGTAATCGACAATTGTTAGAGCAGGCTTCCATTTAATTGAAGCATAAACAGCGTATGAGTAAAGTACATAGCTACTAGCTTTCAAAAATAATTTTTTTTTCGCAGTAAGGTCAAGATGTCTGGTTTCAATCCTGATAAAATATTGATCCATAAGACCCAATGGATCTGTTACTAGATCAACTGTCAAAATATTCACAACAATGTATACATAATTTCACAATAGATTATACCTCTGATATCTCTAAAAGTGGCTTTCCCTTTAATAAATTTGCTTAAAGGGCAACGATTCTCAGGTTCCGAAAAAAAGGAGTAGCAAATATACTGGAAAAGGAAGTGAAAGGAAATTTGTAATTGCCTTCACATATTGCATGAATTAAGGCAAAAAAATGCACAATAGCAGTGTTGCGATGGCAATACCGAATATATAGGGATTTATCTCAATACATTTTCTTGCAAAAAATTCTGGGACTTATTGAAAGTCTTGGGTTAAATGAATATTTCAAAATATGCTGTCTTTATCATTGCATGCTATTGCTTTTATCTAAATAATAACATTAAAATCAACTATACTAACATTCTTGAATTGAATTTCATAACTTATCATAAATTAGATACATTCTCTAATTTTGAATCATATTCTGTTTAAAACTAACTTTGCAAGAGCATTTCCATCCAATATTAATATAAATAATATGAATAATTCTAACATTTCTGTAAAAAAAAATCTTATTAACAAATTCTATAATTCTATTTATAGATTTAAAAATTTATTGCCTATCCTTAATTCGTCGATTTACCCTATTTATTTAAATTTTAAAGATGGAGTGTTGATTTTCCAATGACAATTTTGATTTAAAAGATTTCAAATTAAATGTGAAGGCAATTACAAATATTGACAATAATATAAAAATTTATTTAGGATTCAAATAACATATTTTTCTTCGCTTGCTACGGTGTAATCAATTCAAAATAAAAATAAAACATTATATTGAGATGCATATAAACAATTTAGAATTACTGAAATAAAAAAATCAGCAAGCTATATTTAAACAAGAATATAATTATGAAACCAAACTTAAATAATTATATTTTCGGTATCAAAAAAAAGCTTAAATTGTGGAAACAAAAGGATTATTTCCATCCTCGAAATTTTTTTTATCTTTCGTTGCAGAAGCGTGTAGTGGCCATAAAAAAGTGCTTTTTTTTCACCAAAAATAAAAAAGTAAAAAATTATTCTTAAGTCTATAATATTTGGGAAATATTAAACAATGGAATGATGCTTCATGGAAATAAGGATGATAATGGATTACGTTTAACGTGCATCCAGATGGACCATAAAAAATTATTTTTCCAAACGTATACAACCCCTTCCTTTTAGAAAAAAAGATTGAAAGTATTCCGGGGGAAAAAATGCCAAGTCTATTTCTTTTTTTCAAAATCGAAAAAAAATATATATATACTTAAATTTCTCAAGCACGAAATTTAGCTGTAAAATTAAAAAAAAAGAAACAAATTCGGTTTTTAAAGAAAGAAACAACACATTCATAATAAAAAATGCCGTCGTTTTTTAATATAAAAAATAATAAATGCTTTGTTGAAGCCTTTATTATAGATAGAAGAAAATCTCATCATTCTAATGTTTCTTTAAATTCCCGTTGTATCATTGGGTAACTTAACAAAGAATTAATCACCTTGATAGATATTTTTCCTCAACACACATACGGAAATAATTATACCAGGATAATACTTAAAATTATTGAATAATTAAAAAGACAGGAAAAATTTTCAACTCTATACTTTCCAAAAGAATGAGCTACTTGCACAAAAATAATGCTGAATTTTTTTATCACTATACCAGAGTTTAATATCATTAGAAATTACAATCGGTATCGACAAAAGGAATTATAGTTAATGAATAAACGTGTTATAAACGACCTGATGATGTGTACCCAGATGCCAATTATGTCCTTCACCAGTCCCAAACACATCTAATAGACATTTTTTTTTTTTTTTTGCATCTACAGCTTTATTCCCAGTTTTCAAAATAAAACAGATGAATTCAAGCAAAGGAAAAGGAAATAAATTTTCATTTTTTTTCTATGGTGGACAAACAAAGGGAAGGAAAAAAAATAAGAATTAAATTGTCGAATCCAAGATTCTTCTCAATGAAAGGAGGACAAATGTGTAAGCAAAAATGTTAACTTTTAAGAATGTTAAATTTCATTTAACTTTGTATCTTAAAGTAAATACTTAATTTTATATACTATATCCAAATCCCGACAAGACAATTGCCAGGAAAGTGCCCATCCAGTAGGAAAACCTTCTAAGAACATTATAAGTCACCAAAAAGCCACAACCAAGAACCGGCAGCTTGCTCATTTACATTTAGATTCTTCGGGAAGATCCACCCCCCCCCAAAAAAAAAAAAAACAAAAGATCGAAAAAAAAAAAAAAAAAAAAAAAAAAAAAAATAAGTAGAAAGAAAAAAATTAATAAAGTAAAACGGAAAATATAAAATATTACAATATGAGAAAAATATAATGATGCCCATAGTTATTGATAGCAAAGAATTGTTCTAATTTTTTAAAAAAATAATTTCTTAAATGACAGATTTTCTGACATATTAGAATCTGAATATAATTTCCAACTCCGTTTCCATCCAACAGTAAAGTCACCATTCGTATTTATTATTCAAAAGATCGTAAACTTTGATAATATAAGGAATCCTACCCACTTCTTTCCCAAAGAAATACCTATCAACTTTGCAAAACAATATAATAAGAAGAGCTACCGGATCATAAAAAAAGGCGAGGCAAAAATCCTTAAATAACTTTAAAGAAAGATCTGATATAACAAGACTACATCATAATCTGTGATTACAGGTTTAACGAGCGACTTCTAAAGAAATATTATTGCATTCATACTCTATGACACGATTCGCAGTAGCACAGAAGTTGCATAATTAAGCAATACGCACATTTACAGGTGATAGAGATGTGTTCACTTTATAGAAAAGCGGAAGAGGATCTCTACCATTTTATTACTGCCGAATTTCATCGGAAATTTTACTAAACCTAAATTGAAAGATTCCAAAAAGAGTATTGAAAGATTCCAAATTGTTTCCGAGTTTGTATAAGAGTAATATAACAAAGTAGTAAAAATAGTAAATAATATTCCAAAACAGGAAGCTTGTAATGTTTTTCTGAATGAATTGCGTTCACTTGTATTCAGATATAATTCCTTAATACGAAATATAAACTAATAGATTTCCTTTAAAATTATTTAATGGCATCACCATAATGCACTTCGAGTATGTGAGTGAGAAGTTGCCAAAAGGTAATTGCATCTTTGTTTGGTGTAGTAATGTTGTGCAATCAAGTTATCTTCATTCCAATGACAGAACATAATTCCTACATGAGAACTGGAACCATGACAAGAGATGGCCTGTAGACTCAAACCCTGATGAAAATAACTTATTCGATCCTTACAAGTTAATAAAGGATTTAAATAGTTGACGATGCTTTTTCAAAATTTCAAATTGCCCCACCCGCCCCTTAATCTAGCATAAATTTACATGATTATTGACTTCATGCAAAATAAAGTATCCTTGCAAGTTCATGTTTGCTCGTAAAAACGTGGAGTTTGATTTTACCATTTTCATCTTATTTATTTCTTATTTATATTTTAAAGTGTCAGCTCTAATTTTAAAAATAATTGTACTGTATATTCGGAGAAAATTGATAAAATTTAATTAGTTTTATCGGTGGTGAACAAAGATGAAATCTGGATATAGCCAAAATATTTCTGTCTGTGAAAGGAAAAAGGATTTCCTTCAGAATATCCTAATTCCTTCATATTTTTTTCTCTAAACAGACCTGACAAGTAAATATAGGTCTCTGAATCTAAGGAGCTAGCTTCTGAATAGATTATTAATGAATATTATCTACGAAAAGCAAATTGAAACTTTCGATTTTTAATCATTAGATTAGCGTGTCTGTTTGCAACTACAACAATCTTCCAAAATTTTGTGCAATCTTTAGATGAAAAATATAATGAAGTCATGTTACGATCTCCGAATCGTAACACAATATCAGAATGTGTTCAGTTTGAACAAATAGCATGGCCCAACCCCACCTAAAATTTTGATTTTCGGCTGGATCTCTAAAACTTGTTATTCATAATTTATGAAAATGATCATGCTAGTTCTTAATTAATGATGAGGATGCTAGTTATGCTAGTTCTTAACAATTAATAAATGATGACGCTAGTTTTTAATTAAATCAAAAATTAACCCACTTAATTAAAGTATATCTCATAAAGTCTCTATGTATGAAATTTTGATGGTCCTTCAGAGAAATGGACCGTCTTCAAAAAAGAAAAATGAAAGTCCATTCGTATAGGTTACAAAACATAAGAAGCAATTTTCGAGAAAATATGACCGCATAAAAGTCTCTCTATTTATTAACCATTATTTACAAAAAGGATAAAGCTTCTAAACCGCCGCATGTCCTACTAAAACATTTTGAAACCTCTTATTTTCAAGATAAACGTCTTTATGAAAAAGAATCTAGAGTTCTTAATTAAATCAAAAATGGACCTACTTAGTTAAAGTATATCTCATCAAGTTTTCATGCATAAAATTTTGATGGACAACTGCAGAGAAAGAGACAGCCTTTTAAAAAATGAAAGTCCAACCTTATAGGTTACAAAACATAAAAAGCAATTTTCGAGAAGAGATGACCGTATAAAAGTCTCGCTATTTATAAATACCTCCCGTCACACTCTTTGCAGGACATAAAAGATCATCCTTTTCCTTTATTTTTATCGATATTTTTACAGTTTCAGTCCCAATATCAAAGTTTAGTGGTTTGACGGACATAAGGCCGAAAGATGAGACTTAAGCCCTTTTTGACCAATGGAGAGCAAAGGGGGGATTTAAAGAAATAGAAACTAAGCGGTCGTGGACCAACAAATCCGAAATCTCCCTGCTCTTTAAGCCGAAAGGCCTTAACTCCGCTAACAACATCACAACGAACAAAAAGGATTCACTTTACCCATAAATCATATTTTCTGGCCCTTAGAGACCACGGGGTTGCGATGCCACGCAACAAAATAAAGGAAAGGGAATAAAATGAAAAATCTCTGAGGTTAAAAGTTGCGGAACGGTTACAGTGAGGTCTCGAAGGGGCACTTTCCAACTCTTTCCTTTTATTATTATCATTTGTTTCCGCGATTTTTATTTTAACCTTACGATCTCGGTTGTTTTGTTATAGTTTATTATTGTCGGTGAACCTGAGCAAGCACTGATTTCCAGTTATAGATAGCTCGACGGAGGAACTTAAAAATCGAAGTTATGGAGTTTATTGTAGTTTCTTTTGAGAATTAAAGGTGCTTTGATGCTTCTTGTTTATACCCCCCTATCCACCCCTTTTAAAGAGAATGGTAAAGTTTTTTTAGTTGTTTTAAGTACACCATTTTTCGATAGTGAAGGAAGTTGATCTTATGAAACAGTGGTTGTCCCCCCACCCATCCCCCAGATATTCCGTTTTGCGGAGCTTGCTCTATATTTAGAAAGACAATAATAATGGTTCCTGAAATAGAATATCATAAACTTTCACGATCTTCCAAAGAATTATTTCCTTTATGATATTTAAATAAACAAACCGCTATTTGGGATTTTTATATCAATTGGAAATTTATTTCTATACAAAAGTAATTATAGAGATATTTTTCCGTCATTATAATACTTAAGAAATTGATTTGCTTGTATTGCTCTATATTAAAAAGAGACAACAATAGGGATCCCTGAAATGAAATATCATAACCTTTAACGACGAACTAAAGAATTCTTTTCTTTAAGATATTTAAATAAACAAACTGCTGTTTGTGATTTTTATATCAATTGTGAATTTAACACGATAGAAGAGTAATTATAAAGATAATTTTCAGACTTTATAATATTTAAGAAATTGATTTTATCCTCTCGATATGCTTTTTAATATAACTTGCTCTGAATTTAGAAAGGCAACAATATTGGTCATTTTAATGGAACATTTGAGCCTTTCTTAATTAAATTACACTTTTTTTTACAAGTCTATTAAATAATCCAAATTAGTTTGTTGATATTTGTTAAGGTGACATAGATAATATATAATTATCCTCTTTTTGTTTTCCTCATCTTGGTGACATATTTTTCTTGAAATCTTCAGCATTTACACTACTTTGAAACAACTTTAATTGATATCTCTACATTAATAGGTAATATCCCATATATTATTCTTTTTCCATTTTTAAAATCCATTGGATTTTACTTGATGATTTAAATTTTCCTTTGCCATTCATTTTTTATCAAAATACAGTGGATATATTTTAAATTGTTATTACTAGATAAAGCCTTTTTTTAACACTCTTAATCATTTAGTGCCAGTTTTGGAAAGTATAAATTATATATCTGGGGCACTATTGTCAATGAATGGATTTTTTGCCAATAAACCATAACCAACCATAACCTTTCATAATTTTTAAGAATTATTTTTATGTGAATGAATTAACGTGAATGAATTAATTTTAAATGAATGAATTGTTATTTGAGGCTTTTATATCAATAAGAAATATATTCATTTATAAAAGGAATTATGAAAATATTATTCCATAGTTATATTTTAGAAATTGATTTTATGGAACAATGATAAACGAAACAAAGATATGCTGTTTTGTGGTACTTGCTTTATATTTATTTTGAAAGACTTAATGACATAGTTATTTATGGCCACTTAAATGTAGTGCATTATCATAAATTTACATCATTTTTAAGGAATTCCTATATTTAAATAATGTTTTAAAAAATGAATTTCTACTTGTGGTTTTTTATATATTATATTAGAAAAATAATTGTAGTGGTAATTTCTTCATTATTATCATCTTCGTTCATCTATAATACAATATTTATCCCCCAGGGGGCATCTAATTGAGGAGGAGAAGCTTCCGGCAAAGTGGATGGTTCTCGCCTTTCTGGTGGGTACACAAAAAGTTGAGGGTCTGGCTCCTTCCATCGATGACGGGATGTATTTCCTAAGGGAAAGATTGCACCGTAGCCGGTGATGACCCTTAGGACTCAATCACAGTTCCCGGCAGTTTTCTGTTGCGGCGGTCCGGTTATTCAGATTTTTCCGCACGCCATCCGAATGGTCGGAGTAGCCGGTTTAAGGTTAATCCAGTGCTCCCAAATAAACAAATCAGTAAGTAATACTTCCACATATTTAAACTTTTTATATGAATTATGCCTGTAGTTTAAATTAAAGACTTAGTCTTTTAGACTTTTTCAGTTGCATAACTGATTAGTGGATACCTTTTGTTTGCTGCAATAAAAACTTTCACATGATAGGAAAATTATTCATACTTCTAATATGAATACTGAATAGAGAAGGTGGTTCCATTTTTTCCCCTTTTAAAAAAAGAAAAAGAAATTGTGTGGTATTAAATTATTCGTCTTTACATTTAACACTGATCATATAAAGTGGAAATAACAAAATTCTCTACTTACCTTATTTCTGTGATAAAATAATGTTTCACTCGATCTTCTGGAACCTTTTAAATTTCGGTATACATGATGAGCAAACTATACGAATATTCCTTTTTGCGGAATAAAGCAACGGATTTTCTCTTGCATGTATTTGGCAACACACCTTTATTATTAACAATACTGCACACCGTGATAAGAATAGGCTGATTTTCAAAAGTCGTAAGAAATGGTAAGATGAAAGGAACCCTCAGACATTCCGAGAAAATGCCGGAATGGTTTTGATGTCATGGGTAAATGCTCCATGGAAAAATTATCCAGAACGCAAATTCTAACTAATATTGACCAGAATTACATCTAGAGTTATTTGACATTTTCCACTACAGATTTGTTTCCATATTTAAATATATCAGTTTTTGATATCTTTCAGAATTCGTAAAAGCAAATAACATTTCAAAAACATCTTTAATGTTACAGTCTGTTTGTTATTATCGATTGTTACTTGATACATGATAAAATTTTTACAGTGAATATTTCTAATAGAAATCATTTTCCTCAAAAAATGCTCAAAACATCTTCTAAAATGCATCCTATCTTTATTCACCATCATGCTGAACTAAGAAAAGGAGGAATTTGGTTGAATGAACGAAAGAAAATTTTTAAAAAATATGTTGTTTGAAATTGATATTAATTTAGTGTAAAACTAATATCTTACTGATAGAAAAAGTAGAATAACCGGTATTTATGCTTTCTGCACTTTATTCCTGAATTTTTTATCATTATATACTATGCATTTTATCATCATTCACTACTCATATAGGATGTTCCAAAATTAACACAAGAATTGATTACCGCAAGTAAAGTGATGACAGTCCTATTAAAAAACCATTTGACAGCTGATAGTTTAGAGTTAGTAAAAATAGAGCGTTACACTATAAAACAATGTGTCAACGCAAGATTTGAATAAAATAATAAAACAAAGTTTTTTTCCTTTAAATTGTTATGTTTTTATTGAATTATAAAATATACAGGATAGGGCATGTATGGAATAACACATATGGCAAATGACCCTCACGGCTTTTCTGGCATATGCGCACAGTTTTGTGAAAACTTTCTTAGGTGATTCTGAATATATGTGGCTGAATTTCGTTCTTGAAGCGTTGAATTTCCTTTGACTTCAAATAACCTAAAAATATCAAATCGCAACGATCTAGAGAGTCAATTTTCAAATTTTTGGAACTGTGGTAGCCAAACTTTCATTGTTTTTGAAATATTCTTCAACAATGAAAAGGAGTTATTTTATCACGTAACGCTCAACAATGAAAAAAAGTTATTTTATTGCGTAACGCTCCATTTTCAGTAACCCTAAGCATCGGCTGTTAAATGGGTTTTAATATAAATGCCAACACTTTACTACACGAATGGTGACAAATTCAAATTTGGTATTAATTTTGGGACACCCTTTCGATATGGAATGACACACTGCTCAATTTTATGAGAATATATAAAATGGCACTTTCATTCATTAAAAAATGCACCAATAACACTATACAAATGATAGTCCTTACTAGTTACGAAAAATTTCATTATATAAAGGATACAGGATATATAGAATATATGCATTTACAGGATATATGCGTGTACAGGTGTATACAGGATATATGTGTTCTACAAACGCGGAAAGCTAATCACAAAACTTCACTATAATTGATCATTCATCTATTCAGTATAGTTTTCACTGTTGTAAACATTTTCTTAATAGTTAAACTATTCATTCATTTCATATTTTGCTGCTTCATATATAAATAGAAAATTGATAGTAAATAGGATTATAAGAATGATTATTTTAATTTAATTGTAGGAATAATTATTATTTATATAATTATAAGAATAATTATTTTATAGCATCTTTTCAAGAAATAGTCAGCTTAATGATTGAATATTTATATTAGAAACTCTCTAATTAAAACTAAAAAATGAATTCAATTTAATCGATAGAGAGAGAATATAGTGTTTATGAAATAAAAATATTAAAGGGAGTAATTAAATTAATAAATAATAATTACAAATCGCGAAAATACATGTCACTATAATTTACCAGATGGAATGTAATTATACTTAAGAATTCAAGAATAGATATAGGTTTGATCTTTGCGGTTGTTCTTTAAAATTTAATTATTAAAAGGATGTAAAGTTAATGCTTTAATTTATAACAGAATAGTTTATTCTCAATAAAAATTCTCAGAAAACGTTATTTTACAAGAAATTTATTCATATTAATATTCATGTACAATAAAATTTATTATTTTTTAATCCTATTTAAACGACTTCGTTCGTAAAATGTAAAGTAAGCTTAATTTTATACTTGCAAATATAGTGGTAATCTAAAATGTTACTCAATAGTTCATGAATCATTAATTGATTCTAATTGCTATTTCCATACGAATACAGAATAAACGTAAGATATATTTTCATCAAAAATAAATGTATTCGTAATCTATTAATATTTTGGTGTTTGAATTTAATTCCATTTATAATTATATACAGGTTATAATAATTACAATTGCAGCGGGAAAATGTTATGAAATTCGAGATTTTTGCACAAAATCATGGGTGCGCTAAACAAATATCAGTAAATACTAAATAAACAAAAAACGTTTCTTTCCTTGTTGCAGAATATGGAAGTCATTATGCATTAAAGTATAAGCAAAAATAATTTTTTCAGTATGTTTTTAAATTTAATCGTTGCAATGCTGTCAAATATTTAATGGGAAATATATTCTATAACAAACCTTCTATGAATCAACAAGTAAAAAATTCTAGCTTACAAGGATAAAAACTTTCCGTTTGATTTCAAAGTAGTGAGTATGAAAAAAATACAAGAAATGGTCAAAAAGTAAAGGAACTTTTGCGATTTCTCTTTTCATGGTGTGGTAACACTGCCAATATCCAGCGCTGAATTAGTATAGTCGGCAACACATCTATGCAGCGTATCACTCTTATTTCTGCGTTATTCGTTAGAATACATCAGGCCGTTAAATATGGCAGCTTCATTGTCGATACGAAGAAGAAAATGAGATCGGTGATTCGTTTTTTGTTTGAGGCAAGTGTTAAACCCGCGGAAAATATTCGTCGAATGCAACATTCATCATCATCAGAAGTTAAGAAATTTAAGCATCAACCATCAGATGGTAAAGTTATGCTAATATCTATTTTGGCACATGGAAGGTGTAGAAGCCGTTCATTGAATCCCAAGAGGCCAAATTTTCAGCAGTGAGAACTATTGTGATGCGTTCGAATTAAATTGAAAGCTGCAATCAGATCCAAACATCGTGGATAACTGTGAAAAGACATCATGCTGCAGCAAGATATCCCTCGGCTACATTCAGCCCAACGGACGGTCGAAGCAATAAAGGAATTGGGATTCGAAGTGCTGGAACACCCTCCATACAATCCAGACAGGGCTCCAAGCGATTTTCATATGTTTTAATTTATTAAAGAAAGCGCCAATGGGAAGAAAATAGGCAACCGATGAAACCATTGATGTGGTGCAAAAATGGTTACAGATACAACCGGAAAACTGTTTTTCCCTACGAAATTAAAAAAAAAACTTGTGAAATGTTGAACAAAGTGTGTTGAAGTCCAAGATAGTTATATAGGAACAAATGCATGTTTCAGTTTTGTATCATTAGAATAAATGCACCTTTTCTCAAATGTCCCTATACTTTTTGACTCTTCCTCTTATTCTGATACGGAAAGCCTTTTACTTTTCTTTTGGTTCTGACGAAATGAAAAATAGTATTTGATTTAAAAGATGTATAAAATGAAATGCAAAGTCTGCCGATAGTTTGAAGTTTTTAAATAAACCACCAAATGCATTGTTTAAAGTTCAATACAAAACGTTTAATATAACGAAAATCAGCTCATAGGAATGAGCTGAAATTTTTATATACCCACTTAAAGTCGTTTTGTCAATTATGCACAAGTTTTGGTGTGTTCTCATTTAGAAATTTTTAAATTCTAATTTTTAAAAAATTTTAAATTCTAACTGTATGTTAATTTTTTTAATTATATTTTTATAGTATGATAAACGATATGAGAATAAAGTTGGGTAAAGATTGTACAACATGCTATTTTTTCAAAATACTTGTTAATGGTTTAGTGAAAAGCTTATAAGCTAGTTAACAGCTACGCTGCACGAGCAATTGCTTTTGTATCGTGATTATGTCACTGCACTGCGAACCACAAGTTTCCAGGTTCTATCCTCGCGCATCACATGTACATTGGTGATCTCGGACGATGATCCTTCAAACTTCCTACAGCTGTTGTGGCGCCATCTACCTGCAACCATTGTCGTCAGATTTACTTGACGCAGCAAACCAAAGTCGTCAAACTCACTTGACGCAGCAACAGCAACCACTCACCCACACACGCTCGCCATAACGCTTGGCGCTATTCAAATGGGTACAGGCGCATTAAACTCAACAGCTAATACATCACCATTCAACAGCCATATCGTTCATCTCACCTCCAACTCACTTGAGGGAGAATCTGTAATGAAAAGCTTATAAGTCAGTTAACAACGACTGCGCAACATCTGCGCGATCAATTGCTTTTGTATCATGGTCATGTTACTGGACTGCGGAGTACAAGGTCCCAGGTTCTATCCTCGCTCATCCCAATTCGCCACAATGACAATTTATAAAAATTCATTAAAAATATTATATAAATAAACTAATTTCTACTAGTAATAGCATTCATTGAAGATTAAAAGAGACTGATTCCCAAATTCACATACTGCCCACTACCATTTTTCTGACAAACATTTGAATAATGTGAGATATATTTATCACACCTTTTTCAATCCCCAGCAGTAGTAAAGAAATTGTATGTCTGATGAGTGAATTTACTTTGAATATATTCTTTAGGTCTTAAAAATTCCTTTTGCAGTTATTCAAAAAGTATTTTTTTTCACTAAAATTTAAAAACAATTTCAATATCTGAAGTTCAATGAACTTAAAACTATTGTATGAATAGCATGAATTTAAAATTATTGTATGAATTGAATGAATTTAAAACTATTTTTAAGATATTGTTACTGATTTAAAATCTTATTGAATTCTTTTAAATTTAAGAAACAGTCAAATACTCGGTAAAATTTTTGTGGTAAAATAACAAGTTTGCTAAAAAAATCTCTTCAAATGGTGATCCAGAGGCTATACCTTTTTTACCGCCTCTTTACAACAGAGGCTGTACCGCTTTTCAAAGGTTAAAAGTAATAAAAGGTACACAAAATGGATTCCACGCTTATTTTATCTTTATTTTAAGGCTTATAAGCAAAAGTAATAAAAGGTACACAAAATGGAGACCACGCTTATTTTACCTTTATTTTAAGGTTTATAAACAAATTTTAAGATTATCATTTATAAGTAAATCTAAACTTTAAACAATATAAATGAAAAGGGAAAAATTATAAATACCTAAAGATCCTAAAAACAGAAAAATACTCCAAAGTTATTTATAAACTTATAATTTAGTCATAATATTTTGCATTAATTATACTCACAGCAATACTTCCCTAGGTTTTATGATATAAAACATTAATATGTAAATATTTTCCTTTTTATATTATTTATATTATATTTTTATTTAATTGCGTCTTAAATAAAAAATAAATTACGAAATTGTTTTCTTTCTTTGTAATCCTCAATTCAAAAAAACTGTTTAAATGCAATAAAGCTTGTTTGTGTTATATATTCATTGAGCAAAATTTTAAAAAAATTGAAGGATAATAAAGAAAAATAGCAAACACATTAATTTTATTTCTTAAAATGTAAACATAAGATTATGCTTAAGAAAGCTTTTATTTTTTTATTTCCTTCTTTTTTAAGTCTAGAATATTTAAATATAAAGCATTAAAAGAATTCTGTTTCCTTTTTTTTAAGTGCAATTAGTGTGATAAAAAAAAGTAATAAAAATAATTTGAAAATGTTTATTAGGGCATTTTCTTTGTCCCGCATAAATTTTATACATCAATATTTTACTGTAAGACTATGTCTGCTATTTTATTGTTTAAATTAGAGTAAACGTTCTCAGTACTTTTGAGAACTTCAAATAACATGATTATCATGTGGATTATTCTTTTTCTTTTAATTTAAAAATACCTTTTAAACTTTTACTAAATTAAGTTATTTTATAACCAATATTTTAGTCTACGTAGATAGATAACCCATATACAGATTCATCACAAATGGCTACATATTTCTAAAATTAATTCCATACACATGAATGTTGTTGTTGTACTAATTCATCATTTTTGTGTCCAATTTCTATGCATTATTTATATAGTTCAATGTTTTTGTTGGCATAATGAATAAATATTTGTAATTAAACTTCTGTAAATGATCTGGATAGAGGTTATTGTTAAATTATGGTTTTATACTTCGTGATTAAGCAAAATTTTTCTATTTTAATGTTTTTTGACAAATTATTTCCAATATTTAATCAATAAATGCAGAAAATCAAGGTAAGAAAAAGAAAAACAAACGAGGTGAACTTCTTCAAAACATATATATTTTTAAAGGAGGATTATATCGAAATTTAGCTGCTCCGGCTTTCTGTTCAGCTGCACGATTTCACATGATATTGAATTTGACTTTGGGAAATAAAATTGAATGATATAAGGCCTTGAGAAGCATGGTATTTAAAGAATCCCACAAAGATTAGAAGTTAAAGTAAAATTTGAATTCAAATGGTCAGAAAATAATTTTTAAAAATATTAAAATTTAATATATATGGGCAAATAAAATATTTTTATTATTCTTTCTTAAGTTTTTATCTGTATTTAATATGTAACTCACGACATTTTGTTACTATTATTTAAAAAATAATATTGATCTTTTGATCTCTTTAATTTATATCACAATTTGGATAGTCATAACTGTTATACCAAATTCAAATTTTTAACAATAATCCAATGAATTTTAAGCAAACATTCAATATAAAAATCTTTACATTTCTAAAATTTAATATTTAATATTAAAGATAATATAATTTAGATAATGATATATTTATAAATATTTAATTAAATTGAGAACATGAATAAGGCATTAAATGTTTGTCATCGATTCTTTTTAAGTTTATTACAATTACGAAACATAAACATGAATATACATATAAAGAATAAACATTTTTTACTAATTACAACAAAGACCTTTTAGTTTGGAGAGCCTAGAACACTTTCATTTTTTTTTTTAGTTCAGCTTTTTCTAATTTGTTTCAGTTTGCACTATTGCCTTTAATTATAGAGCTTTTTATATTGCTCTTGTAAATTTGGCATATATATATTAAAAGCATTTTAGCATTATTGTTTCTTTACTTTCTTTGTTTCGTTTTATTAAATGATAATGTTAAGTACTATGGGTTTTGAAACTATAAAATCCCTTCTATTAATATTGCAAAAGTTAAGAATAAAAAAATTAAAAATATTCAATTAAATATGAAAATTCCTATACTAAACACCTTATTATAAAATGAAGACCATACCTTAACCATAAGCATTTTTATAGTCTTATTTTTTAAATTTATAATCATCTTTCCCCAGAAATGAATTCTATCTTTTAAAATTATTTGATGAAGTTGTTTATACATTTTCTATATTTTTCTTGAGTATAGACACTGCATTCGTATCGATTACAGTTGTAACGTGCATTTTCAGGATTTTAAATATACAGCAGAAATAATATTATTTGAAAGTAATAAAAAAACTCTTAACCATAAAGAAAAAAAATTAACATCTAAAAAAATTTTATCCGTTATTTCCTACGAGATCCCTTTCTAGTAAAACGATTGCTTCTATGATTTAGCATTAATTTCTATGAATTGGCATTTATCCCTTAATTTCTATGAATTAACATTTAGCGGAAAAAAGTTAATATTTAAACTTTAGCAGAAAAAGACTATCGTTTTCATTAAATAATAAATATTTGACACTTGAAGTGGCCGTAGCATATATATAGGATTAAAATTCTTTACTAAAAAGCCAATATAAGTGAATTATTTAGATTAAAGTGTTTATTATATTTAATAAACTTCTGATTAAATTAGTTTCACTTTAGATCCTCAGAAATCATTTTATCATTTACTGCCTAGTAAAAATAAAGTACCTTTATTAACTAGAAAATCTGGAAGATCGTTAATAAGTTTGAATTTAAGCTCTCAGATCATCTTTTAAATATTCTTCTTCTCTGCATTATCCTTCATTCAAACTAGACATTTCATTTTTTCCAGTAATATATTAATCTTTTAGCTTTCCACAGAAAAACATAATATAAAAAAACGAATAAATAAACGGACCTGATTGAAAACGGTTCGAAGTCAAATTTATATAGATAGATAGATAGATCTGTAGCAAACGAAACTTTAATTCTCTAAATTTAATTTCCGATTCTTAAAAATATTTTTTACTACCCTAGTTCATTCTTTTTTTTTTCTTTGATATTCCCTTTCTATATGTATTCATTTTATTTTTGGATTCTTTCAAAAAATCTGTTCTTTCTGAGAAGAATTCTATTTGTAAAAATTCCATAAAACAAAAGAAAAGTAACAGCAACGTAATTAGATTTTTCCGGTCTCAAAAAATAAAGCTATCGTTATTTTAAAGTTCAAACGTTGCGTAGTTCGGCTGTTTCGAAAGAAAAAAAAATTAATCTTTCTACTTATTTAGTTTTAGAAAGACCACGAAACCAATCAGGCAAATCTTAAATATAATTACAGTTGCATCAAGAACACACAGGATTAAAAAAGCTCTAAAATCTATCTATTAAAGAATAAAGGTGTTGAATTCTCAAGTAATCATATTATTCTAAAAATAAATTACCTTGAAAAACTAGAAAAAAGTGATTTAATTCTCAATTTTTTAATAATAGTATATCTGTCTAACATTGTTCACTAATGTATCTCACTCAGTAATCTAGCATAT
>JAPMOR010102437.1:403483-419747 GCA_026543865.1 Argiope aurantia | reverse complement strand
TATTTTAATTCAGAAGTTTGCACATTATTTTAATTCATTATTTTATTCTATTATAATAATTATTTTCACACTAATTTTAAGTTTGTTCTCTATTCTAATTCAGAAGTTTGCAAACTATTTTAATTCATCCTTTTATTCTATTATATTAATTATTTTCACACTAATTTTTAGTTTGTTGCTATTTTAATTCAGAAGTTTTCACACTAATTTAATTCATCAGTTTGTTCTATTATAATAAATATTTGCACACTAATTTTAAGTTTAAATTCAAACTCTTGCACGTTATTTTTATTATTTCGTATCATCTTCACTTAAATTTGCATTAATAGTTGTATTATTTTGTTGTATTCCGTATTGAAACAACTTGCAAATCTGTCAACCAATGCAAGTTAATAAATAAACGCTTATACGACTGCTTTACCTTTGTTTTCAACTGGTCTGCCCGGAGAAAGGAAAATAAATACTTGATAAACAGACGTGCTTGTCAAGATTCAAACGGAAATACATATGCGACATTTGAGAAAATGTATATATCGCATGAAATTTAACATCCTATCATTTTTTTCCATTACAAAACTAATCCCTTTTTTTTTCATTCAATTTTTTTTTCTTTCCTAAGTGAAAGGCTTACATGAAATGAAAGCGAAGCAACAGTAAGGTAATTAGATTTCCCGGGCTCTTAGGAAGAAAGCTATCGCATCTTCAAGCTCAAATAGTGTTGCTCCTTTTAAGAAAGAAAAAAAGAATTCCAGTCACTTACTTAATTTCAGAGACTTCGCGCTGCAAATTCAGGTAAATCTCGAATACAATTATAGCTACTTTGGAAACACTATAAAATTAAAGGGCAAAAAAATTTATTAATAGCTTATTAAGAAAGCAAAAAAAGTGTTGAAATCTATTTAGTAAATTATGTTACTCTAAAAATAATATAGCTTCAAAAACTCTGAAGAACATATTTCCTTCTTATTTTATAAATAAAATGTTCTAATATACGAGCCTTTAAAACATATCAGCACTGACAATCTAAGATTTTACCTTGGATTAAAATGAAACAATCCTACGCGAGCACAGTTTGTTTGAAGGCTTTGAAATTCTACTCTCATAATTCTTTTTAGATTAAGATCTGTCGAAACTTAACCTTCCTCTTCATCAGTAATATAATTGGAAAATAAATAAAGACACTATAGAGTATGGCGAGGACTCATCAAGATTTTATACATTCATATTAAAAATGGAGTTATTAATAGTAATATTTTATCAACAGAAAGTCAAAACTGATTTTGAGATAGTACCGCAAAAAATATTTTGAGCACTTTTATTTACCTTTATTTTTATGTTTGAAACGGGAAAATTCTTTATAATTTTTTTAATCATTACTATATTTTTATAATTTTGAAATTTTTTACTCTTGTGAGTTTTGTGAAATTATACACTATTTTAATATTTTTAGAATTAAGTTATCAGTTAATTTATGTATAAATAACCTTCATACCTTAACTGTGGTGCATCTGGTAAAGCAATTGAGGGAAAAAAAACATTTCAAAAATCCAAATAAATCTTACACAAAATGGAAATTCATGATGTATGTAATTATATACGAAAAATTAAAATTTTTAAATTTTTTGGAATTAATAATCATTTTTAAAAACATATAAATTGAAACATAAAAAAAAACTTTTGATTTAATTTCTGAGTTGCGTGATTTTTTTTTATTTATTTATTTATATTTATTATATTCAAACTTCATTGCGTTTGATTATTATAACATTATATGTATAACATTGAGGTGAAAATCATGTAAAATCATATTATGTGAAAATCAGAAGTCTCAAAACAGTGCAGGTTCAGTTCATTTTCAGAAAATACTTATCATTTTGAAAATAAAAAAGGCTATAAGTCGTTCCTTTGTTTTTTTAATTGAAGTATTTTCTTGATCATAATTTAACAAATAATTTCAAAATCGGAATTTGAAATTATTAATGGTAACTTTTGTTGGATTCTACTATTGCTATAAGAACACAAAATCCGTAATATGAAATACGGAAACGAAAACAGAAAGCATGGAAAGAATATCGCAGAATATTGCTTATCAACAGAGAAAAGATTCGCTTAGTTTTAAAAGCATTTTTTCTACTTAACTATTAAATAATTAATGCAAAAAATAGGCCATTACCACACAACCCTATATGAAAAACGCCCTAAAGTGAAACATTTATGCAGAAAAATTCAAATTTATACCAAAATTACAAATAAAATCCGGGATACCTCAGAGAAACATTAGTAAAAACAAAATAGCAAAAAATCGAGTAAAAGAGAACGAAAAAGCTCAGATAATTGAATGAATTAAAAACTGGTGTGATGTGATTTGATGAGAATATCATTGTATGAACCGCTAAAGAAAAAAAATCGATACAATTAAAATTTATGATAATTTAGAATAAAGTTCAAAGGAATACATTTTTTTTTCTTTTGTTGTTTATATTATTAATTTATTTAAATTGAGTGTCTTTATTCAAATAACTGTTATTTATTCTAATTCATTGATTAAAAGTGACTTTTCTATAGATTTTGATTAAAATATAATATTACAAAAATGTGAATCTGTTGCTAATTAAAATTTCTTCTTTTGCAACAATTATCAATGTAGTAGTTATCTAATACTTTGATTCTTAAATACAGAAATTTTGCGTGCAGATTGTTAATTGGTTGTTTCTTTAAGGAGTAAATTCACAAGATAAATATCATGCCGAAAACAATTAAATTTTCTTTTATTAAATATTATTAGACCAGCCACATAAGCTTAAAGATGTATAAATAAATATTTTTTTTCAAAATCAGGAACATTTATAAACATTTGGATGTATACATATGTATTTGTAATAAATTATGGACAAACATCAATTCTTCGATAATTATTGATTACTGATATTTATTTAAACTAACAGCAATTATTATATATAAAGATGATTTAACGGACATAACTACTGATTATTATTAATTTTAAAGGAATTTATTACTTTAACCGTAACATATATAATTATTTTCTAATCGCATGAATTCAGACTTCATTTTAAATTTCATTTTTCAGTACGCAAGTTCAGATTTTCTGACGATGGCTCTAACATGCTTCGAACCCAAACTGTGGAACTTATTTAAAATTATACAAGTTAAAAATATTTTCTCATGGCTTTTTTTGTTTATTTCATTTCGGATATGTCCTTCTCATCTTATAGTTCTTACGAAGAATTCTTAGTAATGGATAAATGTTTCCATAAATCATGAAGAATAAAAAAAACTTCAAAGAACTCCACGCTTTCTTCTCGTTAAATCAAACGTGATTGCAAGAATTCAAAATCTAACCTGCACATATCTTTAAAAAACGAATCTTTAATTCTCGAAGCTTGAATTCAAGAATTAAGATTTCGAAAAATGTTGCCTCCTTTTTATAAATCATTTTTTCTCTTTTTTTTTCATTTTTCTAATTAATTTATTTTGAAAAGATTAACGTAATTAGGTTTATAGACCTTTTGAAAAAGAAAAGTTTTTGCCCCTTTAAGTTCAAATTTACTATTTATTTGAAGAAAAAAATAATTTTTCATATTATTTAGTCGCAAAAAATCCGCATCAGAAATTCTACTAAATCTTAAATATAATTCTATCACTTTTAAAAAATACTGAAAAATAAGAGAGAAAACAAGATAGAAAAACTCAAATTTACCGATTAAAAAAGAATAGTGTTAAATGTCTGTTGAAGTAATTAAATTATTCTAAAAATAAATTATCCTGAAACTTTTTGAGAATATATTTCGTACTGTTGGCAATATCAATTATATTTTCTCTTCTTTTATATTTTATACTATTCGCCTTTGGCGATCAGCCGGTTCGTCAATCTTAATGCTAGCTAAAATTTTCAATTAAACATTTTATTCAATTTGTTTTTTAATAGTTCCTTCATAAAAATATTTTTAAGCTTCAAATCTTGATACTCATATAATTCACTCATAGTATTATAAAGGCGGCAAGCCATAATGTACTATTTATCTTTCTAATTTTCTATCAGTTCCCGTAGAATTTTATCTTGAAATCTAAATGAAAATGATTAAACTGCAATTTAACGTATTCTACTGAAAGCAGGCATTTTTTTATAACATGAATAAAGTTCAACGTTTACGCTTTATGTGAACTACAGAATAATTTTCAAACTATTCAACAAAAAATTCTCAGATTCATCTTAAAATTCAGTTTTTAGTTTTACTTTCAAAAGTATTTAAATGATGTGAATAACGATATTTTATTTTGTTTTGGTCTATAAATATGCTTCAAAAAATTATGGAATCTAACTTTTATACAGTCTTTGGTCCTAAGGAATCATATTCTGCGAAATATACTTGACAATTAAACTTTTAAATAAATAAATGAAATTTTCTATCTTACGCAATCAAATCTGATAGATTTATGAAATTTTGAATAGAATAGCTCAGAACAATCAACATTCTCATAATCTTAAACCAGTCAGTCTTGAGAGAACCTGGGCACTGATTGGTGTATCATCTTGCCAACGGTTGATGAAATGATCTTAAAACTCCCGTTTTTATTGAATTATGGTATTCCAATTTTCATAAATCAATCGATTTTAATGTCTGATATAGTTGAATACAACTTGAAAGATTTTGAGATGAAAAAAAATTCTTCACTTCTTTTAAAATTTAACGATTTTGCAATGAATAGTGACGTAATCAATCTAAACCAGTTTCTACCGGATTTTCGCAACACAACAAAAAAAAATCTACCCTCGAGAAAACGTTTTGGAGCATGACCGATTTTAAGATGGGGAAAAAAAAAAACAGGATTTTTCTAAATATTGAACGCATGTGTAATCTGATAGTCACGTGACTTTAAACCACTTTAAACTAATACAAACAATAACTTAAAAAATAATAATGTTCTCACACGATAACTTGAAATTTACGACAACTGATTTCAATTTCATATTTTTTTCTCTAGTTTTCATTTATTGTAATTTAAATTTTGTAGAAAAAAATACCATTAAATTATTTTAACTCAGTTTTCCATATATTTTTCTTGGAAATGTTTCCTTTAACAGCTTCAAAATTTTATTAATTTGATAATACGAATTTAATTACAACTATAGATATGCAAAATAATTACGGCATTCGAATTCAATTGCTCAAATCATGTTTTGATACATTCAATTTTAGAAATTTGCCTTTGATCTTCAACAAACGATCCTTTCTACTTTCTTTAAAGTATATTAAAATTTTTCTCCATTTGGGATTTTCTTGCTTTAAATCGTTTCTTAGCATGAAAATAAAATAATTAAAAGAACGTTATTGCAGAGATATCAAACCAAATTTGTCGATAAACTTAGAAAATGAAATTCTAACTCTCGAAATTTAATTTTCTATTCCAGAAAATTCTTTCCGGACCCTCATTTAATTTTTATTCTTCTTTTTTTCCTTTATAAGTCTCTTTTTTTTCTTTTTTTTTCATTTCTTTTACGAATCTTCTTATTTTCTATTCTTCTTAAAAAAATACTATTACAAAAAAAACTGCTTAGAAAGAAAACAAAATACTACCGTAATTAGATCTCCTAGAATCTTAAGAAAAATGCTATCGGAAGTTTAATACTCAAATATTATGGTTCAGACAAGAAAAAAAATAATCCTTTAACCTATTTAGTTTCAAAAAGTTCAGGTAAATCTCAAATACAATTAGAGCTACTTCAAAAACTTAAGGAAAAAAATAAGGAAAAACTGTAAAATTTGTCGATTAAAGATAAAAGGCGTTAAAAATCTTTCGAGTTAGTCATCCATCCAAAAAAATAATAATAAAACTCATCTTAAAAGATTTTTAAAATGAATTTTCGTTCAATTTTTATTATGAATCTTCTTTTTATTTGGGTATATAAATCTAACATAAACTCAGAAACATAAACGCAGAAAACAATCTAAGATTTTATTTTGAGTTGAAGTTGGGTATCTTGGGATATTATGAGAATCCTATCTAATTCCAGATTTTTGATCGATTTTTTTACTTTATACACTTTGAAATAGTGAACTTTAATTGCGCAGCATTATAATTGAAAATGAATTAATAAATATTCGATTGCATCAAATAAGTGTTTTCTATCGAGTTTCATACATCTCATTCGAAGTTATTTTAATTCTATTACCATAGATATTCAAATCCCTTTAGTTTATAAAAAATTAATTGTATTCTGAGTTTGTTTAGATTTTATATTAAATTATTACTTTTTATTTTAAATTGAATTATTTTAATTTTATTATCATTGCATCAGATGAAATTCAAATCCTTTAGTTTATGAAAAATTAATTGTATTCTGAGTTTGTTTGGATTTTATATTAAATTATTACTTTTGATTTTAAATTGAATCAATTTAATTCAATTATTATTGTATCAGATTAAATTCAAAGCTCTTTATTTTTTTAATTTATCACGAAATATCATCCTTTATGAATTCAATAGTCCTACACTTTCCCAATCATTGATTTTGTGAATGTGTATTTTTTGCTTTCAGAAATATGGAAATGGAGATTCTTTACCTTTTACTGCGTATCTAAAAATTTTATATGTAAAGATAATTTTTAAAATATTTTCATCTTTCTTTCAATAGAGAAACTTTATATATATATATTACATCACCAGCTTTTATCTTTCTGCATTTAAAATTTTCATATTTTAAAATTTTTAAAAGCATCTACCATCCGCTTGCCAGCACTAATTAATTAGTATAAACAGTTACAATTTAATTACTAAAATTGTTCAATGATGTTAAAGATATGCTTCATTACACAAGAGCAGACAGGAATGTATTTACCACCAATTCAATCAGTATACCTTGACTCTGCACTTTCAGTTAGAAAAAGAAAAAAATATAACATCCAAAAAAAATGTCCCTAATATTTTGTTTTGGAAATTTATTTTCAAAAAATCGAAAAAAATAAGCATCGCAAACGATATTCGTATTTTTTTTCAAGATAAGAGAATTTCAAGTTTAAAAATATACATTGTTTCAAATTCAATAAAAAAAATGTATACCTGCGAATGCATTTATAACAAGTCAGATTATGTCAATCCTGCTACCAGATGGCACTGCTAACAAGGTATTAAGTGTTATCGAAAAAAACTGAGATTCAGGAGAATATTCTAGTAAAATTCAAATACCAAAACAAAGCATACCAAATAAATTACTAATAAACTTTTTATTTTAATTATACACTGTATGAACTTTACATTACGCTCTGTGTAGTATAATATTCTTTTCAATTTGATATAATTAAATAAGAATCAGAAATAACATAATATTACACATCAATGATAATATTTACTGAATTTTTTTATTCAATGTCTATAAAGTCACTTTAATTATTATGATAATGATCATTCTTATTGTGGAAAACAAATGGTTAAGCATTGAAGAAATAACAGAGTAAGGAATCCCATTATCAGAATAACAAAACCAGATTATTCCATTATCAGAATTACAGAATCAGAAATAACATAATACTACACATCAATGATACATTTATTGAAATAATTTCATTTATACCTTTATAAAGTCATTTTAATTATTAAAAAATTGATTAATCTTAACGTGGAAAACAAATGCTTAATATTTGAAGAAATAATAGAGAAAAGAATTTCATCATCAGAATAACATAATCAGATTATCCTATTATCAGAATAACAGAATCAGAAATAACATAATACTACACAATAATGCTACATTTATTGAAAAAAATTTCATTCTCAGTGTACGTCTATAAAGTCATTTTAATTATCAAGAAATTGATCAATCACAATGTGAAAAACTAATGGTGAAGCTTCGAAGAAACAACAGAATCCCGTTATCATTTGTTGCACCGAGGCTTTCAAATCTCTAGTTATGACTTTGGAATGACATTCAAACTTTGTAGGAATATCTCTCGGTTTTGAATAAGCGTTTTTGAAGCTTGTTTTTAGAAATCGTCTAGAATTTCATTATTTAAATCCATAATGCTTTTACTAAATTTGGAATGAAATTTAGCTTCTTGTCTTTATATCATCAAACTTTGTTTAATTAGCTTGAAAATTCATTACGTCTTTTAATTCCAAAGTATGGAATATAATTAATAAAACTGAAAGTAATTTCTGACCACATTTTGAGTAAATCTCATTCGATGTTTTCCCTTTGAATTAAGCTTCTATTTCTTGGTGGTTTTTTTTTAATATATTAATCCTTTAACTTTCTTTTGAAAATTCTTTTTTTTACATTCATTAAAACTCATTACATTTATTAATGTCAGTGTGTGAAATATGATTAATAAAACTGAAACTAACTTCTCAGATCACATTTTAAGTAAATTTCTGTTTAAATTCTGTTTGAGTAAATTCTGTTTTTTCTTTGAATTGAGCTTTTATTTCTTGTTTTTTTTCCAAATATGTTAATCTTTTAACTTTCGTTTCAAAATTATTTTTCTTACATTCATTAAAGTTCATTACATTTATTAACGTCAATGTCTGAAATGTGATTAATAAAACTGAAACTAATTTCTCAGATCACATTTTGAGTAAATCTGATTCGACGTTTTTCCTTTAAAATGAACTTTCATTTTCTTGTTTCGTTCAAATATAATAATCCTTTAACTTTCTTTTCAAAATTCTTTTTCTTTACTTTAAATCGATTCTTTTTATAATAGAAAAATAAATAAAAGATTGAATATAAAAAATATTTCAAAGTAGATTCGTAGATATTCTTAGAAAACGAATTTGTAATTCTGCGAATTCACGTTTTTATTGCAAAAAATTCTTACATTTTGCTTCTTTTCTTCTGATTTTTTTCATTTTGTATTTTTATTAGTCTTATTTTTACTTTTAAATCAAATTTATAGATATTCTTAGAAAACGGAATTAGAATTCTTAAAAAATTATACTTTGATTCCATAATATTCTTGCTGTACCTCTATGCCCCATCCCCTTTTTTTCTGTACAATAAAAGCATTTTCCTTTTATACATTTATTCCTGTATCGAAATTCTAGAGACTGGCAGTTCGAAAAATTGTGAAAAATTTTAGCCGAGCAATAGCAGTATAATACAAATTTCTGGTCTCTTAAGATGAAAAGTATCACATCTCTAAAGCTCAAAAGCTATTTTACAACTCATGAAACACAAATAATCCTTTAACCTTATTTTCAAATCAATTCGAGTAAATCTCAAATGCTATTTGAAATTCCTAAGAATTCAAGAGAAATTATTAAAAATTTCAAAATATGCCGATCAAAGAAAAAATGGATTAAAAATCTTGTGGGAAACTATATTATTAAAATTTTAAGTTATCTCGCAAAAATTTATGGAAAAGGAATTCGTTTGCTTTCTGATAAAAAGCATCTTATATATATACAACATAAATCTCAATCTAAAATATTACATTTGGTGGCAAACTCAAATAATGCTGTGCGAATTGAATTTGTTTTCAGCACCAAAAATTCAAATCTTGTGTCTTATTTTTAATTAATTTTTAATGATTAATCTCATCAACTCAACAATGAAATTTCAAAAACATTGTGAAATAATATTAAGAAGAATAAAGACCTGATCAATGTTCTTTGATCAGGTTTTTATTACTCTAAAGTTTATCCAATTTATATTTGTATTTAATTTTTCGATTTTATTTTATAAAATATTAGTGAGTTAATTTACCATCAATTAAATTTTCTATTTTTCATTCTTTGTATTGTGTGTGTGTGTGTGTGATGATATTTTAAAATCTTAAATAAATCTTAATTTCCTAATTTTCATTTGAAATCAATCCATATACACTTGATTTGTAAAATGTTCTCTTATTTTCTGATCCAATTCTCACGAACCAGATGAAGGGATAAAAGTCCTTACTATTTGCAACATTCTTTTAAAAATTCCTAAATTTCCCTTTTATAAGATTACACGTGTGAAAGAAATCCTTATGAGAATCTCATAGTAAAACTCACTGAAGGGGAAAATTTTGGTCTCTTTTCCACTTGTCGCATTGTAAGCGGACGTCAGTTTTATCATCGCTTGTACAAAAAATGCCTCCCGTAGTGAAATAAATTGAAGCTAAAATTTCAAAAGTGCCTTCTATTCAGCTGCGCAACTTCTAAAATATGTTTACATATATTTAATAAATTAAAACTTCCCATTTAATAATTGGTATGAAGAAGTTTATCAAATATTTCAAATTGCATATAAAACCATATTATCTAGCTCCTGAATTAAGAAATGAGCTGTATTTCTTAGAATCTTTTAAATACGGAAATACGGTTGATAAATATCTCAATTCAATTCAATTTCAAACATTTCCATTTTATTTATTTATTTATTTTGCATCATGTAATATTAAAAAAATTCCATATAAACTGATCGGTTATTGTGTGAACCAGGAATTTTAGAATATATACCAACTCCGAATTCAAAAAATATGCTTTACATTTTAATTTTTCACGTTTTAAGCAAAATGATTTAACTGAAATTTAGAATTTAAGAAACAGCGATTAAGTAAGCAAAATACCAATAAAACAAAACTATGCAAACATAAAAGTCATGGATACACAAACCAAAAAAATGGATTCTCAAAAAATGGATACTCAAACAAAATTCAAAAATTTCATTTTAAAAATTTTTTTCGAAATTGTGAATATTGAATAAGAAAACTTTCAATATTTACTCCAAAAATCATTTTAATTTTTGTGTACGTAGTATATAGAAAGTATAGTAATTGTCAAAAAAATTCGAACTCGAGATTCTGACTTCTCTCCAATTTTTAGACTTCCCTGAATTCGAAAAACATATTTTTGGAAAATGTCCATCTGTCTATCCGAACAAAGACAACTCAAAAACGCTTTTCTCTGGATACTTGAAATTTGTTATACGGTCTTAACACCAAATTTGCAGATTTCTGTAGACATTTTGGATAAAATCTGTTTAGAGGAAGTTCGTCTGTCCGGCTGTTCAAATATAAATTAACATGATAACACAATAGCTAGATATATAAGATCCGTAAACAGAATTAACATTTTCAGTGTGGACCAAATTTAGTATGTGATTTTGTGTCTACAAGTATAGTTTTGTGTAAAATCTGTGTTCAAATCGATTGAGAAAAACGTGTCTATAGAACAAATTCGTTTTAACAGCCTGCCATGAATTAATCACCAAAAACTCTCGGAAACCATAACACGATAGATTCAGTAAAAATGCTAAATTCAAGTCAAAGGTTGACATTTCGGAGCTATTGTACAATAATACCATGCGAGGTATTCTCTGGCATGACAGGTTTATTACAGAGTATGCGAGAAAGTTTTCTGGAGACCATTTAACATAGTTGCTTTCCTTAAATTTCTAACTTAAATAGAGTGGATTATTTTTTTAAATACATACTTACAAACCCATCTGTAAACCAAAGGGTCAGGAATGGTGTTACGAAATTCTGACAAATCGTCCAATGTTTCATACGATTTGGTTGAAAATATTCTACCGACTTTTTGTACTATGTGCTATCAATTATTTGCACATTGAAATTTTCGAATGACTTTATTTGTCAAATCATCTATGGCTTTATTTTTCAAATCAAAACTAGTTTGAGTGTTCTCCCCTAAAATTCCCCGCATGTTCTCCAATACATCCCCCTTTTTCCTCGCGTATAAATTAGTGTACATGGGTAAAAGACGCAAATGCCTTGTATGGCATCGGCGTACAATAGTGACAAAATATAGATCTTTGTACCAAATTTCATTTATCTATCACTTAATATTTTGTAGTTCATTCGCATTCGAAGAGCCAGTCAGACTTCCTCAGAATAATTTTTTTTTTCAAAAATTGACGGAATTTTAAGAATTTGTTCTAAAGCCTATATACTAAATTACATCCATCTAGACATCTAGTTCAAAACATTTTTGAGTCACTGTGTTGTGTTCACAAATAATTGAACAATTTGACAGATACAATGCCAAAAATGTGTCGTTCACCCTCAGGAAGGTCTGAAACGTATGTGAAAAACTAAATGTATTTCAATAAAATACATTTAGAACGTTATTGCACAATCTTAAAACTGTACTTTTTGTTAATTTAATCTAATTTTTTATATAAAGAAATAATAAAAATCAAATAAATAGACGAACATTATTTCGTTGATTTCAAAATAAACTTACATACATTTCTAGAAAGAGTAACTAATTCTCCTTATTTAATACAAGATTCCAGATAATTATTATTATTTTTTGTTATTATAAGCACAATTTATTTATAGTTCTTTTAAAATCTTCTCGCACTGAATAGATTGCTTACATCAAAAATAGCAAAAAATGAAAAAAAAAGCAACAATATTGTAATTAAATTTTTCAGCCTGATAAGTTCAAAACAATGGCAACTTTGGATCTCAAAAGTTATTCATTCTCTATTCAACGGTAAATTTAATCCTTTTGATCATTTAGCTTCAGGAACTCCACGTTCAACTTCAGGTAAATCTTAAATATAATTACAACTATTTCAAAAACATTAATGGATATAAAAAGTATTCCTAATCAGTAAGTTTAATCTTGTTCAAGTAATTAGATTATTTAAAAAATAATTTATCTATAAAAATCTTTGAAAAGAGGGATTTCATTCTCATTTTATTAGTAGCATATTCTTTTCTTTCATATTCATATCTGTGCAATTCTATTAACTTTGACAATTTAATGTTTTTATCTGGAAATAAAATGAAATATTCTGATCCGAGCTAACTTCATTTAGAGATCTTAAAATTCCTATTTTGCAAGTTTTTTTTTTCAAATTTAAAACTTTATAGTAGCTTAGATTTATTCGTTTAATATTATAACTAAGAAATAAGTTTTAGAATAGAATAATATTTCCTGCAATCGTGGATCGCTTACGTTTTGTATATTCGTAGGAAAGTATATTTATTTTTCTCAAATAATACCAGCTCAAATTGATATCTTCATTTTTTTTAAATCGCAACAAAAATTTAATAAGAAATTTTTTCAGTTTCACCGTTTTATGCATTCTATTTTTGTATCAATTGCAACTAATTTAAAACATCTTCGCTGGTCCATTTTTTCTGTTGCATTTAAGCTGACATAACACCCAAAAATTGGCCAAAGTATATATTTCCATTTCATTATCTTATTTTGTTACTTTGATTTTCTACTAATTGGATTTAAGTGTCGTTGAGTTGCGTAGGTATATAATATCGGCGGTTATACGGCATACATAGACTCATAATTGGATTTAAGTGTCTTTACAGTTGTGTATGTGTATGATATAGGCGATGCAGTACAAACAGACCCTTCTGCAGATGGAATGGATATCAAAAGAATACTCTCTACAATGGCTAACATATCATTAAACAATTAACCAAAAATTGGTCAAAATGAAGATTGTCATTTCAATGTCATACTTCGTTTCTTTAATTTTCTACTAATTGAATTTAAGTGTCTTTACAGTTGTGTATGTGTATGATATAGGCGATATGATGCAAACAGACCCTTCTGCAGATGGAATGGATATAAGCGAATATTTTTTACGATGTCTAACAAGCCATCAAACAAATCTATACATGCAAGGCCAATGAAATTATAGTCTAATTCTGAATAAAATTTTATCAAATCCTGCAGGGCCTACTGTAACAACATTCATGAAATTACTGGAAAACCCTTTGTGTAAATTTGAGTAATAATGGCTGATAAATAGTGTTGCCCCGATATATCATAGTTACGTTGACAAAGAATATCATCTAATATTCTAAATTTACTATTTTCAATATCTTGGTAGAGTTTCATTTTTGTTTGTTTGAATTATATTAGAAGCTCTATCTTTTTCGTATGGAAGAATAGTTAGCACTGAGGTAGTCTTTCCCACTTTTTCTTCAACATTGCTAGATGGAAGGGGATGTGTTTGCAGTCTCAGTGTCCAATGAGTTAACCTTAAAGATAGATATCACAATTAAGATAATTAGCACAATGAATGCTGATCGATAATAATTGTAAAAAGACGCCCTATTAAGTTCGGATGTCCTTTTACGTCTTGTAAATCAGGCGAAATTTACTGATTGGTCGGATCATGGAAGTTATAGTTTTTTTACAATTCCGAAGTGGGATTAACTGGTTAAATTGCTCTAAAATCATATAATTTTATCAATAATATCACTTATCAAGAATATCCACTTTTTCTTCGTCATTGGTAGATGGCATCGAATGTGTTTGTTTCCGGATATATTACAATGATTTCATATTCTTTCAGTCTAAGTGCTTAACGAGCTACCTTAAGAATGGATTTCTCAGTTCAGATAGCTATCACAACGATTGGTGATCAGTAATAATTGTAAAAAGACGCCCTAACAAGTTCGGATGTCCTTTTACATCCTGTAAATCAGGCGGAATTTACTGATTGGCCGATCATGGAAGTTAAAGTTTACTTACAATTCAGAAGTGGTCAAATTGATCTAAAATAATATTTTATCAAGAATATGTAAAATTGACCTGCAAATCGTTTTGCTGAGATAATCTTTTCCACTTTTTCTTCAGCATTGATAGATGGCAATGAACATGTTTGCACCCGGATATATTATAACAATTTCATGTTCTTGCAATCTCTGTGCCCAACGAGCTAGCCCTTAAGATGAATCTCTTAATCCTGTGAACTAGCATAACTAATAGTGATCGGTAATTACTGCAAAAAGACGTCCTGACAAGTTTGGATATCCTTTTACATCCTGACATTCTCTAAAAGCGGGCGAAATTTATGAATTGTAAATCATGATGAGACATTCATGCATTGTGATTGAACGATTCCTTTCCATTTTGTCTAAAATCTTATAAGCGTATATATAACATGACTACGATTTCTGTAACTATATCTCTCCCTTTTTCATACATGAATTTAGTGTAAGTGTGAAATTAATTTTTTTTATACTTCTAATCTAGATTTTTAATTATATATTCTATTTTTTTTTCTTTATGTCCCGCTATATGTTTGATTTCGATTAAAGTTTATTCACTATTTTTTAAAGATTTTGTTCATAAGTGGGATTAGCTGGGTTGAATTGCTCTAAAATAATAGAATTTTATCAAGAATGTCTTATTAGAGATATATAAACGACTTATTAGACCGGTTTAAAGCGGTGTGAACCTTTTCTCGATGCGTACTAGTGTTTTAACCAAATTCCAATGGATGACACTTCTTTACGCAAAACAATTTTTACTACACCTGATGAGCATTGTGAACTAGCACACTTATTTTTCAGTTTCATTAATGGTTTTTAGTATTTCTGCAGTGTATGTCACTGGCAGTAGTGAATTACAATGGAATGATGAATCATACTTTATCGATGCTTTCTTCGTATTTAGAGATTTAGAGGACAAGAATACTAGGTTTCGTACTTAAAACAGTATAAATTCGTACGTAAACATTATAAAAAGGGAAAACTTTGAAGTTATCTAATTATTATGATATTAAATGAAAATCTATCATTCATAGTTAATCAGTAAGGCGTCGAGCCTGTTCGGGTGAAAACTTGTTGCCATATCGGAAATTTTCATTTCAAATTCGGAAGGCAAATTCCGTCGTTTTTCGGACAGAATAGTTTCTTTCATCCTTTTAATGAGATGTATCCCAGGCTTGCTGCTGCACTTATGTGCTTAATGAAGTATAACCAGCTATTCATTTGAGAAACGAAACATTTGAAAGATTACGTCGCTTATTATCATCAAAATCGGTTTTGGAATTATTCCATCCTCTAATCTGTACTGAACTTCATAATGATGTCAGTTCAGTGATGATTAGTAAAAAGTTGGAATTCAGATACCTAGAAACTGATTGATAGAATTTAACCCATTCAATACCAGCGAAATTTATGAATACTTAATTGTATAGAAGTTTTCTACGAGATACCTCGTAAATGGCAGTGAATGGGCTAATATATGCTGTTTGATAACGTTTACAATCATTAATTTTTATGCTTTATCTTTGATCTGCACAAGCCGAGTCATTTTAGCTTCTTTAAAATTTGTCAATCCACTAATTAACTGAAGATTGCCTTTTCGTTATTTTCAACATATTTTTAATGCGAAATAAAAAAAAAACATGAATAGAATAAAAAGCTATGACTGCGGGGAATCGAAATGAAATTGTATATATCTCTAGAAAGCTAAGTTATAATTCTCCAAAATTCATTTTTTTAATCTTGAAAAATTCTCCTTCTTTTTCTTAGGAATG
>JAPMOR010102437.1:385953-398564 GCA_026543865.1 Argiope aurantia | reverse complement strand
ATTATGAAATAATGGAAAAGGGCGTGTTTGAAAACTTTTTTTCCATGCTTCATTATTTTTATTTAAATCAGGGTTGTTGTTTCTTCCATTATCCGCATATCAAGTGAAATTCAAATCCTTTATTTACTTTAAACTTATTGAATATTTTTTGCTTACTTTTCTTGTTATTTTTTCATTTAATTTTCTGTTTATTTATTCTTTATTACTTTTTTCAATAATTTTTACTGATCACAAAATGCTATCTGATACGCAGTTAAGATATCTGTCTACATTCGGAGTAAATTTACTACATTAACTAGTAAAGTCTGACTACATTTTAAAAAATGATATTTCAAAAATTATAATATTATTTCCAAATAATATATATGTAAAATCTAAATAAATAATACAACAATATTTTGTAATTTAATTGCTTTTTAATATTTAATAAAACTGAATATTTTTGCTCCAAATTTGGGTTTTCCTCAAATATTTTTAATCAAGAACAAATAACAGGTATGATACAATTGATTATCAAAATAATGGAAAAACCATAAGCGAATACAAGAATCTTTATCAATAAGGTGTAGGACACTTTTAGTATATAATACATCTTGGATTCGTCTGGTAAACAAATCATAAAAATGTTGAATAGTGTTTAAAGGAATATTGTAGTATTCTTCACGGAGGTATTGTGAAAGATCCGGAAGAGATACCGGTGGAAGATATCATTTCAGAATTGAACTCCGAAGAGAACTCCATATCTCTCCGAATTGAATATGGTCTATTTAAATTATATTTAAAATAGACCATAATGATTCAATTATATTGAGGGCAGGGAATGTGCGGACCAAAGTAGATAGATGTTTCACTCCGCCCCCTTGTTCATCAAACCAGGATTGGACAAGTCCTATTGCATGAATAGAAGCATTATCATTCTGGAAAAATCCATGTCCTGCAGGGAACAAAGTGGACACCATAGGATAGACATGGTCAGCTAAAACTTCTCAATACTTTTCCACAGTGATCCTTCCTTACAGGGTTACGATTGGCCAGCAGAAAAAGGCAACATAGCTAGGCTACCCTTAGCATGACAATCCACTTCTATGCCTGACAGTTGCAAGGACATAAGCAAGAGCATACCTTTGTGAAGATGTCCTCCAAAAGTGTAGCTCTCTTGTAGTGACTCCACTCCTTTCCAATGCTGTTTGTGACCATCCCTGACTAGCCTCACAGTTCAGTTGGGATATTTGATTAGGTAAACAAAGCAGGATAGCTCTTAGAAATAATATTGAGAGTCAATTATCTTCAAAAATAAACAATGTTGTTAAAAGACGATTATTTCATACCTCCTTTAAATGATGCTATAAGCATAATTTCTAAACTTTCAACAACTGTTGAATTCAAAGTTATTTATTAATTCGTATATATTTAATTTCTACTAATTCGTTTTCATCTGTGATATTTCTTTCAGACTGTCTAATGTAATGAAACTGTCAATGTACAGAATTAATTCTAAAAAATAACGCAATAATTAAATAACTCAATAAAAAATAATACAGATGTCATTACAAAATCATGCTTTTAAATAATTTATTACGATATTTAAAAGAATTTTGCCACATTACAAGGCATTAAAATTTCAAAATAGCTATTTATTTCTAAACGTGTTTTATATTCCATAATTTCATGATTCGCTGTTGTTTAGCTCTTGCATTATTGAGTAGTCCTTTGAGTAGACTCTATCAATACAGATGAACACTCCCATATATCCCTTTGAAATGAATGGCTTCCATGATTGCAACACTTCAAAGATTCGTGCAAATAATTACTCGGCCATTAATGCTCTCTAACCGTCGATGAAATTTCCTTAGCACCGAATACCGAAGAGTAGAAATGCAATCCTATTTCAAAATCTGTAGAGAAATAAATATGAGGATACTTGCTGCAGAAAAAGGCATCGAAAGATTTATAAATCAAGTAGTTTATGTGAAATATTTACTTGTCGGCTTGAAGTAGGCTTGATTAAATGTTGTGAATAAAATAAACAGAATTATATAATTCAATATTTGAAATGTTCTAAAAATATTGCAATCGAAACACATTGAAAGATTTATAATCAAGTAATTTTACATGAAATATTTATTTGTCAGCTTTAAATAAAATATAATTCAATTTTGTGAATAAAATAAGCATAATTATATAATTCAGTAATGTATATGTTTTAAAAATATTACATTTGGAACGGCAGCGAATTGTAAATATGGTAATTCATATGAAATATTTACTTGTCGGCTTGGAGTCACATATCATTAAATTTTACGAATAAAATAAACATAATTATGTAATTCAGTAATGCAAATTCTTTCAAAATATTGCAATCGAAATGGCATCGAAAGATTTATAAATTAGGTAATTTATGTGAAATATTTTCTTATCGGGCTGGAGTCAAATATAATTCATTTTTGTAAATAAAATAAACATAATTATGTAACTTGATAATGCAAATGTTCCCAAAATACTGCAATCGTTATTGTTCTAATAAATACTCCATTCCAATTTCAGGCTCTTATTTCTCTGTTCTTTCCCTGTTCAAGTCAGCATGCTTCTTAAAGAAAATAATAAGTACCGAAGAAAATAATATCCGTAATATATTTTCTTCAAATACAAACAATGTTGTTAAACAAAATTCTCCATATTTGAAGAGCTTTCATCGCAATTCTCAAGTCAGTTGGAAACAAAATTTATATGTTGACAACAATTCAATAATATAGTGATCATAAAAAAAACTTCCTTTCTTAGACGCATTTTTGCTAAAATTAATAAATGGAAATAAAATCAAATTTTTGATAATTACTGTAAAACTTAATGGTAATCACCTATAGATATAAAACAAGTTGAGGCAATCTAAACCGAAAACTGAGCAATAATTGCAATGCCCGCTCTGAGTACAGGTTATACAAAGTTTCATTAAAATTCGAAAGATAAAAAATAAATGTACAGAAAAGAATGGTATGCAAAATGAAATTCATAGAAAGTAACCGTTTATTAAACAAAGACTCACCTGGAAATTGTGTAACATTTTCAATTAATGATCTTCCTGTTTACACGATCTTACATCCTCGATTTTTAGTACAGTTTCTTTAGCAGAATCTCTCCAAGTCATCTACATGTCCTTACATGAAAATTGATTTCATTCCATTCATTAATTTTAGCTTCAGTTGCCTCCAAACAGACAAAGTTATTTTGATGTCTCCTTGTAATTGATAAACCTGTTCTAGTTTGTTAATATCTACAATAGCTCATTATTCATAGAATATGATGTTTAATATAAATCCTTCCTTACCCAAGCCAACTGTCTGTAGTTCTATCACACTTTCTAACTTCAAGAAATGTTCACTTCCAAATTATAAAGGTAGTTCTGTAACTTTTATAATTTAAAACCATCACACGTTACAAATAGTCATTTTGGTGAAGCTGAAACATAAAAACCTAGAAACTGTTACACTCCATTATAAAGGCGCGTTTTTAAATAATTTATTGAGATATTTGTGAGAATTCTTTCACATTTCCAAGCCAAGAGAATTCGGAAACAGCTATTTAGTCTGTTTCCCGAAATTCAACGATTAGATACTGATGCTATTGTTGTTTTTTGGTTCTGTTTTATTTAACAGGCAGAGATATCACAGCCAGTATCCATCAAGAAATCCAAAAACAATGCCCGAAATACATTCGACGAAGAACAACATAATGAGAAAGTGAATGTTCGAAGCTTTTATCCGATGGGCACTAAAAACTCGGCAAAAGACGCGGGAAAATGTTTCATAGAAAATTCGAAGGGGGGGGGGAATCTAAAGTTCCTTCTAAATGGCCAAGTTTGGAGATTCATAAACTACGGCAACGACTTATTTATGTAGATTCTTTTTCCACCATTTCTATCCCTCTCATAACACGTGAGGAATATTTTTCGATTCGCAAATGTATTCCAAGAAAAATATTTCCCTGATATTTGAATATTTAGTTTAGTGGAACAGTTCAGTTTACCAAGAAGAAGGGATGGTAGGGTGTTTGGTTTAAGTCATTCACAGCAGTCTTGCAAAGAAATGGAATTAGTACCCGGTAGAAATGATTCATCTACTATTACTGAATTGGTGTGTTTGCGCAATTGGTATTGTAATAAAACAAAATTTATCTTGACTAAAATGGACTAAAAGTATATCCGCCCTTTGCATAAAAAGAAAGTTGTAATGAAAAAATAATTCTAGATTAATTATCAGTGAATATTTACAAGGGTAACATTTTTATTTTCCATAACAATAATATAAAATTATTGAAACTTTATACAGAGAAGAAGATTAATAGCCATTTCATTTCTCAACTTTCAACTTATGCACTTAATAAAAATAGCATTACCATTTGCCACGTGATAGTTGTCTGTAATACAAAGAAAAATATTTTAAAAACTAAAAATGCAAGTAAAAAATTTGAAATAATATGCGTCACAGCAAATCAATGATGCTTATTCGTATAATTTGTTATATTGACGTTCAAATTCTTTTTTTTTTTGAAAAATGAAAAGTAAATAAAGATACAAAGAATATTTGCAAGAAATATCTCTCCCTTCTATCATGTATTTAATTGAACACTTCAGTTCATTAATAAGAACCGATGGTTGTATGTTCGATTTATGTCTTTTATGTTAATACTGCAATGAAATTGTGTTGGTTGAAAGTGAAAGTGATCCACTCATTAGTAAAATGGGCTTCGCTTGTCTGATATAAAAAGACAAAAATCATGTTTGATTTTTAAAAGATTGTAGTTGAAAAAAACTGACATAACTGGGAAAAAAATAGTTAAAACTTTCTTTTCGCTAATTTTTTAAAGAATTTGTCATGTAGAAAAAACTTCAAAGATTTTCTAGTATTAAATATTAGTAAGTTTAATATTTCTCCAACAACTTAGCAACATAGTTAGTGGAAACACAGGAAAAGGATTATGTTTTCTTATGTAGAAAAAATAAAAATATTATTACATTTTCCACTCTCCGACTAAGCCAGAAGCTTTTTTTTTTCAGTGAAAAAACACCAATAGAACTTTCGATAAACAATGCCATCGTAAATTTATAATGCTTTTTTCCATATAATTTAATATTTTGGGATGCAAAATTTTGTTGAAAAAGAAAAGAAATGAAATACTGTAAAAACAAATATCGATATTTTAAACTTTCAAGATATTTCAGAAAAATATACCGTCTGATATGTGATTATTTAGTGTATTGGAACAATTCAGTTTAGCAGGTAAAAGGGATGGTAAAATATTCGGTTTATGTATTCGGTTGTAGTTTTGAAGCGAAAGTGCATTAGTTGACTTTGAAATGAGTTCATTCAATACTAAAATGGGATTTCGATTAGCTGATAAGAAAACCAGAGAAAAGTCATTTTACATTAAGCTATACTAAAAATCTATAGGGGAATTTTTCCATTTTTTACTTTTTCTCTTACGACATATATAGAGAAAAAGCATTGCAATCGTTAAAAAATTCATACTCCAAATTTTGACATATTTCCTGTTTTCAGGAACATATTCCTGTCAGGAATTTTGACATATTCCTGTCCTTTTTAAGAATCAAAAATATATTTTTGGAATTATGTCTGTCTCTCGCTCTGTTCGTGAACACATTTCACTCTGATTATGAACACGATAACTAAAAAACTTTTTAAGCGAGACGGTTGAAATTTCGTATATGGCTTTTATAACAAGTTTGTATATTTCTATCAAATTTTTAACAAAATTCATTCTCAGGAATTATTTTCGTTTTTCCTGTCCAATTTAAAATGGACTTGCTGACTTCAAAATATAAAGAGCTAATTGAAGGAAATTTGGTATTTAACTCCTGAATCTAAGCAGTGAATTCTTATCAAATAGTGAATTAAATCTATTTAAGGGTTGTCTGTATTTTCACATTCGTCTAAACGCCATTATTCAAAATCGCAGCAACTTGGATGCATGTAATTTAGCACACAATTTTTACATTTTCATAAAATTGTGTACCAAATCTATCTATGGGTTGACCAGCCGTTGGCTTTTAGTTTTGCATGAATGCAAATGCGATAAATCATAAATGCAATGATTTAATTAAATGAAATTTGGTATGTAATTTTCAACTTCAATTATAATTCCGTATTAAATTTTTATTTCAGTTGGTCGGGGGAAAATGGCCAAAATACATGTTTGTTTTTTGTTTTTTACTGTACTACGAAGCACAAAATTCTCATGTCGGACTTACAAATATAAAAATCTGAACATTCCTGGTGCTCATAGCAATGTCCAAGGTTCAATTTTATAGGGATAGGGATAGGGGTATAATACCGTTATTAGAAAATATACAAGAAAGTTTCGAATTGGTTAATCTCTGCTGGCTAAAAGTAACTTAAATTTTTTTCATCAGTAGATATTAATTTTAGTTAGATATTTTTTCTGAAATCTTTAACAACGTAAAAATATTAAATACTTAGGAAGAATAAAATAGATATTTTAAAAAATTAGAAAGAACAAAATAGATATTTTAATATTTAGTATATTTTTTAAAAAATAGAAAGAAAAAAATAAATATTTTAAAAATGAAAAAGAACAGATATTTTAAAAATTGGAGAGAACAAAATAGATATTATTAAATTAGTATTTAGAGCATGTTTTAACATTTAACAAATTTCCTTTTATCTAAATTTAAAAAAAAAGATTCATTATCTTAATGAAAACTATTTCATTTAAAGAGAACATTATTTAAAGTAAGAAGTATTTTTTTCTAAACTAATAACTTTAGTGGAATCTAATCACTAATACACTTCAAAGACACCAAATCTCATTTAAAAAATCTAAATATAATAAATTTCTACATAAGTAAAAATTGAATTATCATTTAGTTTATATTTATTTCTTTATGGTTATACTATTGATCGTCTTGCACTTAAAAGTATTATAAAGTTCCTCATAAAATTATTTCTTATATCACAACTAAAATCTCTTTCAAATAGTTTACAATCCCTGGGCAAGAATCATCTGCTTGAAAATATGTCATTTCCTAGGAAACACTTACTGTGTTTTTCAGAACTATTTGTTTTCATGTAAGAATTTCTATTGATAATCCTTTGTTACTTAGTTCTTTCTTATTAAATATTATTCAAAGTATGCATTAAAGTGCATTCAAAAATAACATCTTAAAAACTGAAATTGTTAACTTACAAGAAATGGGAAACTTTAAAAGGGCTGCGGAGGCCTGGTGCTAAGATCTTGGCTTCGGAACCGGAGGATTTCTGGTTTGAGACCCAATTCCACCGAAGAACCGTCGTGCAAGTGGGTCTGATGCACATTAAATCCGTTGGGGTTAAACATACTCCCACTGATGTACTGCGGAAATTTGGAAAAAAGGGCGTCAGCTCAGGTGTCGTCCTCGTCATCTGACTTCGATTCAAATTTACGAGGTTCTTCCGAAAATAGCCCTAAGGTTTCTGTAAAATGGGAGATTAATATAAGTAAATTAAACTGGGTAACTTTAAAAGGAATAAAAATAGGCAATATTGTTATAAGAGTAACTGAAAGAGCGTTAATAAAGCGAAAGTTTTTTGAACTGATAAATAAGCAATATCATACTGTTTAAATTTATGAAACCTACGCGTTCATTATTAATACATTTTTTTTTTCTAAATTTACTTCATTTTAGTGAAAGATTTCTTTCACTTAAAAACAGTACAAAATTCCATTAATAAATAAAAAAAGGGAATAATTCTTATCTCAAAACATGGTCTGCCTTTCAAAATTATATTATATTACAAGCCTTTACATCATAAACATTTTCAAGTTAACATTAACAGCTGTAAAAAAGTCAAAAAACAGGCAGATTGATTTAATTCTTGTCTTTTTGCATAATTAAATTAGCTTGTATTCGGGAATTCTTTTTAAAATAAATGATTTTAAATCGCTTTATCCCAAATATCATAATAATTAATTGTTACATTTTTTTTCTAATATCAATTATTCATACAAAATATTATTAAGTTAATAATGCTGAATTAAAAACAATTTATTCATTGTAAGCATTAAGATTGCTAATGTACACTATTCCTTTCATTTTCATAAAAATATATTTGATAAAAATCGAAACTAGTATATTTGTAAATTAACTTTCCAGCAGTTTGGAAAAGTCCATAATTTTATTTTGTTGTTTCTTTAACAGTGATAATCAATTCATATTTTTCATTCCAGAAAATTTGTTTAACTCCACGAGCAATCGATCATTTTCTGAAGGTGATTGATTGCTTATAAAAATGGTTGTAAAAAATGTTAAGATATTTGAATTGTGATGGTTAAAGTCATTAGGAAAGTTAAGTAACTTTTCAAAAAATTCAGACAAAGTTATTTAGAAGCTTAGTAGTGCTTTTATTTAGCTTCACTTCTATATTCGTAAAAATGCAATTTTGTGATCAATTTTTACTCTCATTTTAATGCAAAAAAGTTCTAAAATTTTATATTTTCTGCATTCTTGATAATTTTAACATTTTCGGAATATTATTAATATTTTAATCAAATAGTTTTAAGTAAATGTTGATTCTATAAAAGTGCATACGAGAAAATAAGCGGTTTAAAAATTCATAGTATTCATAATAAATTTTGGTTTTTGTTAAAAATTGAAAACAATGACAAAAATGAAGATTTTATAAACATGATTCTATTAATGTAGTAGTCACCTTTGGCGATCAGTGGTTCATCAAGAATATTGGATGTGTTTAAATCATTGGAAAATTCTTATATACAGCTTCTAGTTCGTAATACCCCCCCATAAAGCTTTTTTAAGCCTCAAATTACGATATATATCAATTGCCGAAATTTGTCATCAGTCACTCTATAATCCAGATTTTGCTAATAGAAATATTCATTTTAGAAATATTCATAATAATAGAAATATTCTAAATAGAAATAGAAATAGCTAATAGAAATATTCATAAAGCTGAAAGGCCGCAGTAGCCTGGTGGTAAGTTCTCGGCTTGTGAACCGTAGGGTTTCAGGTTCGAGACCCAATTTCCACCGAAGAATCGTCGTGTAAGGGGGTATGTTGCACGTTAAATCCGTCATGCCAAACGTCCTCCCGCTGGTGTGGTGTGGAGAGGGAGTGCTAGCTCAGGTGCCGTCCTAGTCATCTGACCGCGGTTCAAAATTATGAGGTCCGTCTCAAAATAGCCCTAGTGTTGCTTTACAACGGGACGTTAATATAACTAAACTAAACTAAACCCTAAAGCTGAAAGACTGCTATTCGTTTTGGATGTGAATGAATGGTTAGAGAATGCAGTGACCATTTCACTTGAACTGGCTTCAGAAGAATATAACATGAGAATTCTGAAGCACGTGACCAGATATAACAAACGTTTAAATGTAGAAGGTGGTTATGTAGATAAGAGAAGGAAGACACAGGTATGTAACAGAATTGTCGTTTTCCAAAAGTGGAGTATTTTTCATTTTGTACAACTAAACAACCTTTATTTCCTATGGGAATTTATTTCGTAGTTGATTTTGTATTCCTCGAGTAAATATACTGAATAATATTTACATAGTTTTGAATAAGGAATTCCTAATTAATTTCATAATTTTTATTTTAAATTAGTCCCTGGTAACTTCATTCTAAAATGTTCTCTTATTTCCTGATTCAATTCCCATTTTTTTATTATTATTTATTTATTTCTAACACACTCTTAACAAAATTGCTTATTCAGTTGATTGCAAAACTATTTCTAAATGCACTTTAATAAATATTAATATTTATTAAAAATTTATTCAAAATTCTGGCTTGTTTAGAATATTTCTATTGCCACTGCAATAGTTATTTTAGAGTTCTTTAGGTTTCTTAATCTCCAAATATTCCTACTACTGGAAAAAAAGAGGTATAAATCCGTAAATGCAATTTAAATTTTCAGTGTAATACACTAATTGTTTTAAACTATATTTCTTCTCATTTAAATGAAATTATAAACAAATAAAGAGGAGTGGAATCTTTAAGTTAATTATTTGTATGGCTTTTGTATGCCATATATTCAATTATATTAATATTGCGGGACATCAATTCCTTGAAAGAATCGTTTGATGAGTATTATTTTATTCTAGGAGAATCATAAGTTTTTGTAGAATATATCTAATAATTCCTCACGTTTTTATAATTTTGTTTCGACATCCATATTATAGATAAAAATAATGTTTTCTACTTTTTAGTACATTAATATTAGCGAGTTTAGAAACTTTATTTTTACTATTTTAGTTTTGGAACAGAATATTTCTTTTCATTCTAAAATACCACTATCAATTTTCTTTTATTATTCAAAGCAAAAAGATATTACAAAGAGGAAATAGCACACATCCTAGTTTGTTTTTAAATCTATTTTTGATCTTTTCTAACAGTATGATATTATCACTAATGCTCCAAGATCTGACGCCAATATCATGTGACTTCATTTTGCTACTCTACATATTATCTCTAATATCTCTAATATCTAGTTAAAACATAGAGCATAAAGAGAACTAGCACCATTATTTTACATTGGCGATGATTGATTAGCATTAATGCGCCAACATCTTATGCCAATTTTAGGTTACTATTCATTAAACGTTGTAGACAATAAATTTAGCTTTGGCGACAATTGATGTCATGCTAAATGAAAATGACTCGGTTTTCTTTTGTTAACGATTGACTGTTTGACTCTATTTTACTTTTTAAGTCAAAGTGAAATAATTATCGCAGATTCTCATCTAAATATGAACTTTATACCATATTTATTTATATAACCAATTATAATGCATGATCAAAGATACAAATTTTACATGCAACTCCGAATTCTAGAAGAGTGCGGTATTCTGCTACGCAATTTTTCTTCTTAACAATTAAAACATATTTGAAATATTTAATGCCGAAACTGACGCTGGGTCTTTAAAAAAATCAAAATTCTGTGCAATTCAAAGAACAGAAAAATTCTATTCAATCATATGTTCCAATTGCAAGAAGATTATAACTGACATCTTAAACCGCTGGTAGTGGTCTCCCAGAAACGTTCTTGCATACTCTCCAATAAATTTTTTATCACCCTCCCGTATAAAACAGAGAACCTTGAGTAAGTTCGCGAATGCTTTCCACAAAAACGGCGAATAAAGTAACGAATTATTGATTTCTGCATAAATCTGGAATTTTTACTGAATCTATGAATACATATTCTGGACTCTTCTTTTCCGAGCGTTTATAGCTAAAATTAGATATGGAACTACAATTTGTAATTACAAAATAATATACCAAATTTCATTGATTCATTGTGTCCATGAATTATTGTGTTAACATGCATGCGGATGTACAGACCAACAAGTAGTCAAACATTTGATAACTTTGGTTCAAACTTTGTAAGAAACCTATATTTTAAATTCTAAACTTGAGCACCAAATTTTACCTACTTAGCTTTTTGCGTTTTGTAGTTATCGAGTTCAATTGTAGTCAAACAGCCAGACGTACAGACGTTCTGTAAATAGACTGCATCCAAAATTTGAAAGAAATCTATAATTTTGGTCATAAATCCTTATACCAAATCTCATTCATTTAGCTCAAAGCCTTTTTGCGTTATAGTGTTCACGAGCATACAGGTATAATTACAGAAATGGGGTTTTTCGAACTGAGGTGGATTTGAAGCATAGAGATTCGTCAAAATCTCGAGTTTAAATTTTTTTTGATGATTACAATATTTCGCATACTAGAAGGTAAAAAAGCCGTTTTACATGGTTTTCTACTTATGTTTTTTTTTCTTTTTTTTCAATGGCACTATCGTATTTTAGACTATGTAAATTAGTAACACTTGGCATAATGGTAATTACTTTCATTATAACTTTTATTGAAACTGACCTTACTTAAGATTCCTGCGAATGAAATTATGTACTAATTCCAACTTCGTGCAATTATTTATGCAGCTGGAGAAAATTGGATACAAAACCCATACATTCATCTAACTATTGTGTTCAGAAAGTCCGCGACTTTCATCCAACTTTATTCATAATTGATTATTTGCATCATTAGATCCATTCTACAATTTTAAGAATTACCTTTAACCAACTAATAATTACTGCTCCCATGCGACTTTATTTTTTCGCTCAGCCTATCCACCCAAATTGAGTGAACGATAATTAGTGCGTTAGAACACGTCTTAGACTGCAGCCTATATATCTTTCGATATGTGAATTAAAAGTAAAACTGTATATTTCTATGTTTCCTAAAGGAAAAGGCAAATTATGTGGCAATCTTCAGTTTAGTTTTCTTTTTTTTAATAAATTTGCTTAGATATACCAAAGAATTTTGTAATAATTGTAAACAAGGATATATATAAGAATAAACAATGCAATGGAAATTATCATTACTGTTTTCACTAATATTATAAGTCATTCGCGAAATACCATTCAATCACTTCACTACAGATTCAGTGATATTTTCAGAGTTTATCTCTTTTACGACAGATTTTTATTTAATGCATATATTTCCATATGTAAAGGATTTTTTCTGCCCAATGCCGGATATTTCATACCTGCTTATAAATATTTTTCTCTAAATTCAAGAAATG